>JAODJX010000014.1:317929-329050 GCA_026776945.1 Isichthys henryi
GGGATAACAAAGGCAGTGCGAGGACAGAGTAAGGAGAGGCAGGGGGATAACAAAGGCAGTGCGAGGACAGAGTAAGGAGAGGCAGGGGGATAACAAAGGCAGTGCGAGGACAGAGTAAGGGCAAACTACTCCTGCAGGCCCTGGGGGGTTTGGGTGGGTCTAAGAGGAGGGGGCGGCTCTCACATTGGCAGAACAGAGGGCATGATAAAAGCCCACCCCCCTTCTTCGGTCACCCTCTCTGACAGACATGTGAGCTCCCTCTGTCAGATCCCACCTTCTATCAGAGGCTGCCCCCCCGCTGGCCTATCTGCCATGCCTCCTCCCCACCAATGCCCTGTTTGTCAGTAGCTTCTACACATAGCAGGAGAGCTTTAATCTCCATCTTCAGAAGAGCGAACAAAGACAGAGAAGGACGTTCCCTGTCCCGTTTGGCTGTCCCGATTCCCTCGATCTTGGATCCACATACATCCGAGTCACGTCCAGATGAATCTGGTTGGGAAACATTTGCGATGTACAATGATTCCAAAGAGGCCCAGTTGTAGCATCATTGCCATGGCTGGGAGTCTGGACAATGGTGTACCGCCATCACCCATTTGGGCTTGGACAGGTGCATCATGGGAAACGTGTCTGGATTGCATCCGCTGTGCTTCTAAAGCCCGGGAGCTTAGAGTTGATGAATCCCTATCTGACAAGATGAAGCTTCCATGCCTGTTTCGTGGGTGTACACGATGAGCGTACCCGGGGGGCTGGGAGAATCAGGTGGGCTCTTTGAAGTGATGCCGAATCTGTGGCAGCTGATTGGATGGCATGTAGGAATAGAAAAGTTGTTAAAGGGAACTTATTACAGGTGCCATGTTGTGGGGAGTTTGAGGGGGTGTGACCGGGATGGGAGGTGTGCAAAGCTGTATTGTACTGACTCTGTACTGTAGTAGCTCAGCGATACCTCATGGGGGGGAGGTCTGACAGGCAGTGTTTTATACAGAGGGGTTGACGATGGTGTTACTGCGGTGTTACCATGGAACTGGACTTTGCAGATGGTTTGATTGTTTAATGGTGGTAATCACATCTCCTGCTAGGTGTCCTGTAAAGGTGGGGGGGTGTTATTAAATTTCCTATTGCAAGGAGCAATAATGGATCACCTGTGTCTTGGAACAGAAACTACCTTTAGCCGACTACCACCCCCACCCCCCAGCATGAGCAAACCTGGGCTAGCATTTCTGTAGACCCCCCGCCCTCGATTTCTGAGTGTGCGCAGAGTGCTGGTCTGCAGGGGTCATGGTAGTGGGCTTCCCCAACAACCTTTGCCGCTCCCCCTCCAGGCTTCTACGTGGTAGCAGGATAGCAGAGTAGCAGCGGAGTATATGGCTGAGCTCTGGGAAAGCGGTCAGTGCTGCATTACCGCACAGCCCCACCCGGAGGCGCCCTTGCCATGGCATGACTTTGACCATGTGACCTATTCCACACAGATCCACCGCGACTGACAGCACCTGAGCTCTTTCGTTGATCAAGGGTAATAAATACAGTAAATTATTCCTCTGGGTGGGTGGGTGTGGCCTGCCAGTAGCAGACTCCCCGTGAGAAGCGGGGGGGGGGAGGTCAGAGAGGCACATCTGGGCCAGATTACCCATATGATATTTTCTCATTACTGGCATTTGGTTTCAGCGTCTGGCCCGTCACCAGTCGTGCCTTGAGCTGAGCCTCGGTCTTATTTACCACTGGGTCGCCATGGCAACTGTTCCGCGATCTGGCAGCCTTTTCGTGTTTCTGTCCAGTTACTCTTCCTGTCGGTGGGCATCCCCCCTACCTCTCATCCCCCATTTCCCCCCCCCTCTCCTTGTCTCCCTCCCTCTTCTTTTCTCCCCTAGACAGGAAATCAGGGCAGAGAAAAAGCTCTTCTCCTCTTTCGAAAGGGACGTTCTGGCATAAAATGGCATTAACAGCTTCTTAACACGATCTTTTATTTATCATGACACTTCTCTTCCCAGTCACCACTGAAGGTCACACGGGCACAGACTGGAGCCCCCATGAGGCCCCAGGCCCCGGTGCCAGCGGGAGATGCTGAGACCTCATTTTCGCCAGTGGCCAACGGCTGGGGAGCTCTGCGGTGCACCAGCCTGGCTGTAATCTGACATTTCACCATCTGTTTGCAATTTCCCCGCAAAGGCAGCAAAGTAAAGAAAAGAATTGTGCTATGCTGGCTAGGGCAGAGGTCTCCTCTCGGCGGAGCGGGGCGCATGCTTCCACCTGTACACACAGTGCCGGAACACGCTCTCCAAACGTGGGAAAGGCATGGGCCCAGACGAGCTTGGAGAGCTATGGCGTTATGCTTGGTGGAGCGTTTGTGTCTCCTTTTAGAGGATGGAGGCAACAGACAGAATGAAAAACAGCCCAGGAAGCAGAACTGGGTGCAGTGCTACCAGGTTCAGTAATGTTCCAGAGGTTCTGGAATGATGCTGAGGTTCTAGAAATCTGTTGAGGTTCTACAATGCTGCAGAGGTTCTGAAGCACAGCAGAAGGTCTAGAACTATTTTAGAATAATTTTGCATTATTATTTATTCAAGTATTGTTAACACAGCTATAACTATTTATAAAAAGGCATAACACATTATAACCATGTTTATTATTCATCATGACTGCCTTATAAAGCTCTCATATATAATAATATAAAGATTATAAATACCTTCATAATGCAGTAAAAAGCATCCTTAATGCTTATACTGACCATTATAATGCATTATGAAGGTATCTTTAATACATTATGATAACTGCTTCACGTGAAGTGTTACCAAATTTTGCTGATATTATGTAATGCTATTGAGGTTCTGTGTTGTTACCGAAGGTGTTGAAAGGAATCTGATTTCTCTCTGGCTGGTATCTCTGAGCAGACTGTCGTGTATGTTACAGTCTGTGGTGACGCATACCGCTGCTGTTACATGACATATCCATGTTATCACAGTGATTTATCAGCTATTAACCTGCTGTTAACACATCTAAATACATGCAGTGTAGCCCATAATAAAATGTCGTTCTTGAGCCCTTCTTAAATACACTGTCATGTGCAGGCTAGGGCTGCACTGCGATTCCACTGCGATTCCACTGCGATTCCGCGCCTGTTGAAAATGGGCTGTGTGTAAAGTCAGCCAAGGTGCGTCGGCCCTAACGTGAACACAGCCATGATAGAGTGATAGAGGATGGGATGGGAGAAGTCGGATAGTATGACAGAACCAGATAGACGGGAAAATGGAACCCAAGAAACAGTGGGGAAGCAAACAGAGGCTTCCCAAAATACACACGGACCGTCCAGAACAGCCACCCACGGCTCAGCTGCACAGGAATGTCTTGGCGACAGCTTCTTGTCGTCTCTCGGTTGTCGCAGCAACCAGCTGTCTCGCCATTAATACAGTAAATAGCGTTTAAGCTGGTCATAATAATAAATGTTAAAACAAGTGGTGTTTTCACTGAGAGCAGGCTTGGCAGCTGACGCCAATGTGAGCACATCGAATTACAACTGAGCAGAGACCTAGGCTGCCTGGTTTAATTTGCTTGGCCTTTTGGCTCTCTGTCAAAGAGGAGGACTGGCTGAGGTGCATGTATCCAGCGTAGCAGAGCACTACCGATTTGGTCAAATGTTAAAGTCCTTTGCTTTGCATTCGTTCAGACCTGCAGGTTTGCTCACCCTGCCCCTAAGGGTGAATCTGTGTGTGTGTGTGTGTGTGTGCACGTCTCACAGTCTTTGGAGTGTGTTGACACTGCTAATAGATGCATTATCTACACTTCAGTGTGATAGCTTTATTGCACTTACGAAACGTTTTCTTTTAGCCATCTTTCTGGAATGTTTGAGAGGTAAACAGCATGGGAAACATTAACCAGGTCCGTGAAGGAAACTCTTTATTTTCACTGCTTACCCAAGACTTCGGATAGTTTTCCGAATACTAAATCCACACATTTTGCAAGGCTGCGCTCTGTTGTCCGAGGACGGAGTAATGATGGGGCGGGATGTTCCGTTAGGGAGATTAATAACCTCTGCTACGATCTCTGAGATTAAAAGGGATTGGGGTTTGGCAATTTAACTACCTTGAAATGGTCCTGCTCCTGATTCTGGCTTTTGACTTGGTGTTTTTCTGTTCTGGTATTATTTCTTTGCCTTTGATTCTCATGCCGTTTCTGGTTCTTTTACCTGATACCGATTATGATCATTAAAGTTAAGCTTTAAAATTTTGGAGATGCTTCTGGTCCTGATTCTGGTCCTGATTCTGGTGCTCATTCTGGCTGTGATCCTGAAACCTTTCCTGGTAGTTGCTCTGATCGTTTTAGTTTCTAATAATAAGAATAATTGATAGTTTATTGATCCCTAAGGAGAGATTCTCTTTACTCCTCCCCCAGTTAGCTATTGGTAGGTAGGAGCAAGCTGGCCACAAAGCACAGCCCTCCATGGCAGCATCCGGGAGCTGGGGGATAAGGGCCTTGCTCAAAGAGCAGATGTGTCAAAGCCAGGCTCAGACCGGCGACCTTCCCATCACAGGCACAGAGGCTTAGCACACTGAGCCCCATGCTGCCCCTAAGCTGGTCCTGCTTAAGATGATGCCCTCATCTTGGTTCTGAACCCTTGTAAGACCTGTGGCGTTGGTTCTGATGTTTAGATGTGAATAAGTGAGCCCCCAACCCCAATGGATGAGGGCTCATCTCTCTCTCTCTCTCTCTCTCTCTCTCTCTTTCACTCGCTCTCCCTACCCCACAGTTCTGCGTGACGATTTTCGGCAGAACCCCTCGGACGTGATGGTGGCAGCGGGCGAGCCTGCCGTCCTGGAGTGCCAGCCCCCCCGGGGGCACCCTGAGCCCACCATCTCCTGGAAGAAGGATGGCAGCAACATCGACAACAGGGATGAACGGATTACGGTAAGGGACACCTTAGTTTTTTTTTGGGGGGAGGGGATATTGGCAATAGGATAAAAACCAGCAAGAAAGGGAGACGTACATAGACATGGAGCAGATGCAGTGTCAGTGCCAGAACAAATCTGACAGGCAAGCCCAAGATTTTCATGGGGGGTGGGATGTTTTTGGATGGGCACCAGTGTTTGGAAAATTGTCAACTTTGGTGGGAGGTGTGGAGACATTAAGGGAGGAAGATGTTGTGATATTACAGTGACAGATGGTAGGCTCTGTTGACCGTCGAACAAGGCAGCTAACCCAACTGACACAGAATTAGTTCAGAGAGTCTGTGAGTGCAGAGGGAATGACAGCAGCTGTCAGAGGGGAAACTTCAGCAGGAAAGACGGAAATAGCCGAAGTGAGACCGATCACCTGTACACCTCGAGTCTAAGCGGTCCCTGCTCTACAAAACGCAGATTCACGGACGGCCAGAAGCGGGGCTGCCAGTTAGCCTTTATTAATTAACGTCACGGCCTACGAGAAGCTGTTGAGGCCATCAGCCCTGTCCGACGCTTTAACGAGACGTCCTCCTCACTTTTATGACCTTATTAGTGCCGCGTTCTCGCATGGCCAAGGACAAAAACATGTCCCAGACTGCCATCTTCAGTCAAACTACCCATGTTCTGCCTCCTGCAGCATGGCACACAGCAGTCTGATGGAGGGGAAGGTCTGTGTGGACTCTGGTTTTGAAGGAATATGTTTAGGTGTTGCCACAAGCAACTCTAGGCTTTTCTCCCCGGGGTGTGCAAGGTGAGAGAGTCCAACCATGTATTCGTCAAAATAAAAAAGACTGGAAAAAAGGTAAATATATATTACAATAAATTATTATTGCACATTGATATGACTAACACCAGCCGTATTTTCAAATATAACTTCACAATATAGTGAAACTTTTTTGAACTTAAATTTTCATCTCACCAGTGGGGGGTGCAATTGCACCCCTGCACCTCCGGTAAAATGGCCTATGGGTTTTACCCTAAACAGTTACTATGGATTGTGGGCAGTGCTTGACAGATGGGGGGGGGGCTCCATGTCATTGTACCGGCGACAGGGTCCACGCTGTCAGTCCTCAGGACGTCTGAGCCCTTCGGGACGATTGAGATCCGTTGCTTGGCAACTATTCAGAGTAATTAAAAGGAGAGAGAGCACTTCCATCTGTGTGAGGCGTAATTAAATCATAAAATCACCTGACACTGAGTTCACAGCTCCAGGGAGAAGCTAGAGAGAATCCACTCGCTGTAGCATAGGGGATCCCAAACCCGAAAAGCAAATGCTTACAGCTATCGTAGGATAACCTATATATATGTACTTGGCCGGCGGGACCCTGGACGGCCTGTAGGTGCCCGTGGATTCGCCTGATCTCAACACACATCATCTGAGCTTCTAAACCAGCCTTCATCCCCTGGCCTTTACACTAGCTCCAAAACAAACAGTAATGCAAGGACACTTCAAAACCTTTCATCTCCACAGGGCAGTGTGTGTCTGTGTGTGTCTGTGTGTGTCAGTGTGTGTCTGTGTGTGTCTGTGTGTGTCAGTGTGTGTCTGTGTGTGTGGGGGGGTCCCTTTAAACAGCCGCCGCTCATGCACAGCTCTGCTCTGTAATGGATTCTGCAGTCGTTATAAAAATGAGGGAGCACCTCCGAATCCGTAATGCAGCCCAGTGTCACAGTGGAGTTTTTTTTTCCCAGAATGCACAGGGCCCCTATTCCCAGGGGCTTGCCTGACTGGCCGGGGGGAGGGGTTGTAAAGCTGCCAGGTGTTTGATTGGTTGCGGCCGTGGTGAG
This sequence comes from Isichthys henryi, assembly GCA_026776945.1. NCBI lineage: Eukaryota > Metazoa > Chordata > Actinopteri > Osteoglossiformes > Mormyridae > Isichthys > Isichthys henryi. Next base: position 324,643 of record JAODJX010000014.1, read on the forward strand.
GGATTCTCACAGCGGTCCCTGGCACAGACTGTGCCCTGCGGTGAGGGGCCACTGATCTCACCTCTCGAGACACACTTCACTGCCTCATACGCACCTTTATCTCCCTCTGAGAGATCCTCCCTCCCTCTCTTTCTCATTCTCTTTCCTTTTTTCTCCCTGTATCTCTCTCCCTCTCTTTTTCGGTTTCTCTCTCACCCTTTCTTGTTCTCTCTGTATTGCTCATTCTCTCCCTCCCTCTTTCCCTTCGACAGTCTTCCAATCACCCGAATCACCTTAACCTAACCTTTAAGAATCTCCACTGCATGTAGAAAATGTGGTTATATTCACATGAGAGTCTCGCTAAGATTCATGCACAGATTCTAACAGTGACATTGCATCTTCATCATCATCCTCATGGTGATCTTCATCGCGCTTAATGTTTCTGTGAAACCCTTGTGTGGACTGGCCCCTCCTTCACACACACAATCCTGCCCCTCCCGCACACACTCCTGGCTATGTCTCGTATGCCTTTTGGCCTGGGGGGTTGTGGGTGTTGCTTGTTCTTCCCCATGAACTGTCCTGCTGGTGTTTTCCCACTCACCAGGACGTTCATCCCATGTAGCCTGTTGCACAGCGCCCCCGGTGTTGCCTGGAGGTATCGCCTAAGGGCCGCCACTTCTGGCTCAGGGGCTTGGAGGCTATCAGAGTGGAAGATTCTGACGAGTCCTGCAGAACATCTATGAGTGCAGGATGGGTTTCAGAGCCTGCAGCTAACTGGGGGAAACTGAGACGTTTCTGGTGCTTCTCTATTTTATTGTCCTTTACCGCGTTTGTTGAGTACTTGTTTTTCTGAAATGAAAGGCGAGTGATGGCTGTATATAAAAACTCCTTTTAGCTGATACACAACAGACCCCTGTGACGCAATTTAACTGTGATGCTCTGTGATCGACATTCAGGGGTGGGACCACAGGGGCACTGGTCCCAGCTGAAAGCTGATTGGCTCCCAGATGTCTCCTCCCTTGTCACTCACCGATTCCAGACATATTATTGGCTAATGAGGTTACTATAAGGTTGGCCCCTCTGTATGAATTATGGCCCCTCTTATGCCGCTCACTTTAAAAACCCCTAGAATCACCCCGCTAACCCGCATGTTTGCACGTCCTCCCTGGCGTTCCATGGCCCACCTCATGTTCCCGCTCGTTCTTTGCTTCCAGATCCGAGGTGGCAAGCTGATGATCACCAACGCCAGGAAGAGTGATGCGGGGAAGTATGTCTGTGTGGGCACCAATATGGTGGGGGAGAGGGAGAGCGACGTGGCCGAACTCACTGTGCTGGGTATGTCATGCCGGCAGCCATCTTACCGGCACTCTGTCTGTCTGTCTGTCTGGCTTCCCCTATTTGCCTTTGTATGTCAGTCTTCCTGACTCGTTTCTTTAATCACGCCCATGTCTGCTTACCGTCTGTTTATATGGAACTCTGTTGTATCTCATAGATATGCTGTTAGATCTTCACTACATATTTTCAGTTTCAGTTCATGAAGAAATACTTCAATGGCAGAGAATTCAAATGCCAGTAACCTCTCATCCCAGATCATCTGCGAGATATCTAGTTAGGTAGAGACAAACAAAGGCTTATTTGAAATGGTTCACTCGTTCACTCACTCATTATTCCCTACAATGGGAATCCCGTGTAGTTCACTATATAGGGAATTAGCCAGTGAAACGACAAAGGTTTCAGACACAACATTCCAAGACGCATTGTGTTGGTATCCTAGCAACCTTTGACAGCTGAAATTTGTGAATAGCAAAATTCACAGGCAACATAAACGGAATAAAGGAAATAAAGTGAATATGGATGCCTAGGTCTGTCATTTATTTTAAATTGCTAAAAATATTTGGTAACACTTTACAAGGGAGCACAAATAATGCAGTAACACACTCTTACTTAGTGTATTAATTAACCAGGAAGTAAGTGTTAGTTACCTACTGATCCCATGTTTGTTGATCATTAATCAATCCCTCAAGTAAATTGTTACCATGTATATTTTTATTAATATAAAATTATTATTCGAAATTGAACTGTCAGCTGCAGTCTTTGCAGAGGTTGCTAGTGTTTTAGTTTTTTTATATGAACTTTTGTATGTATTTTTGTATACAAAATTGCACTATGGTGTGTTACACAAGGTCAGCTGACGACAGATGTCATCTTTGCATGGCATTATTTTATATAGGAAGCCTGCTAGTGTCAGGTTTGCCATTCAGATGTCCCACAGCTGTTGGAAATGGCAGATGCACTATTTAGGGGGCAGGGAGTGATTTTGGCCAAACTTTGTCATCCCATTGACGTCCCGTCAGGCCTGACTTCCTGTCATGTGATCCACCGGGCTGGACGCCAAAGCTCAAAAATTTCTAATGCACAATGAAAACATTTATGGCTAATAGAATAACATCAGTGATGGACGAAGGGGGTCAGCAAGGCATCCCTGGACCCCTGGGGCTTTCGCCGACTGACTTTCACAGCATGTGAAGTTTTCCAAAGGGTTTGTTTGGCTGCGGTTTTGGTTTAATTATGGAGCAAAGGCTGGACTTCTGTGGGATGTGGAATTTCTCAGTCCCAGGGAATTGTTGGAAAAACAAGATGTGAGTGGGGTGGCGGAGCAGGAAAACACTGGAGGGGGGCGTCTCAGAAGCGGGAATGGGGGGAGGAGGATACTCAGATCTCTATCTCCTGACTCAGCAAAGATTATTTTTGAAGGGTTTTCTTTGGATTAAGCTTGGATCTCTTGGTCACAGGCCAGATATTCCCCCCTGTCCTGGAAGACATCATCTGTGGATATAGTGGGAGTGGTGCAAGGCGCGGGGGTGCTACCTTGGCTCAAAGTGTTTTTAGTGGGGAGGTGCAGATTTTCAGGTGAAGGTGTGTTTGGGTGCGTGTGGAGGTGTTTTAGGCAATTTGAGTGCATATTGGGGGGTGTTTTACGCCCAGTGTGCCTAAGCCCTGCATGTTGCACTAACACTGCCGGTATCACCTCCCACCCCAGAACGGCCCAGCTTTTCCCGCCGGCCAAGCAGCCGTGTGGTTCTGGCCGAGGACAGCGTGGAGTTCCGCTGTGAGGCGCGCGGTGACCCTATCCCCACAGTGCGCTGGCGTAAGGAGGACGGGGACCTGCCTCGGGGGAGGTAAGGGGCACGGTGACCAGGACCTGGAATCTCCGTGATCACAGCTGCTGATTGGATGCTAACCCACACACGTGTCTATGTGTGCATGTGGCTGTAGGTACGAGATTCTGGAGGACCACACCCTCAAGCTGCGCTGCGTGGCCCCTGCGGATGTGGGCACTTACTCCTGCGTCGCAGAGAACATGGTGGGGAAGGCAGAGGCCTCAGCCACTCTCACGGTGCACGGTGAGATCCTACAGCCGACCTCTGACCTGAACGTAGCCCGCCTCATACAGCCAGACTCTGCTAGCTTGTCTGGGGCAATTCTACAGTTTTTTTTTTAATATGGGGAGCATCAGAGGGGGAATCATTTATAGAGAAGGGCCAACCTTATCACTAGCCAATGATATGTTTTGAATCGGCGAGTGAGTGGACCAATCAGCTTTTAGCTGGGACCTGTGGCCCCACCCCTTTATGCATCCCTGTTGTACACAGTTGCAATACAGATGTACCTGCACACACCTGGAGCTTCCTCACACTCACGCTGTTTGACCCACCATACAGACCATATGTTACAGTTCCAACAAAGAGCGCAGCTGCTTTTTCATGGTTAACCTGCCCCTGGGGGGGGGGGGGGGGTAGAAGGGGTGGGGATGGCCGACCCCAGGCAGTGCACCCGCGAAGCACACCAAGCCGTATACCCGGGTGTGGGGTGCCCCCCCCACCAGGGGTGCAGCCTGCAGGAGTAACAAGTGAGCCCCTGTGTGGGCAGGAAACAGGAAGTGGATGCCAGTATAGAGAGTGGTGTTTTGGCCCTTTATGATAAAATGGGACTGGGGTCACTTTGTAGGCAGTAGTCACCCTTCCCTTTAGAAGAGCAGCCCTATAAGAAAGATCCATAGAGGAATACAGCCTAATTAAAGACAAACCAGCTTCAGTCCCAGGATGGGAAATGACATGGTCCTAATTACAGACTCTAATTCCAGAACTCAGGGGGTGGGGGAGGGGGTTGTGCTGGTAATTTTGGGTCCGTACCCAGATGAGGAAAGACGAGGGGAGGTGAGTTGTCCACATACTCTTCTCTCTCACACACACACATACTCTTCTCTCTCAAACACACACATACTCTTCTCTCTCACACACACACATACTCTTCTCTCTCACACACACACATACTCTTCTCTCTCACATACACAAATACTCTTCTCTCTCACACACACACATACATGCTCTCTCTCACACACACATACTCTTCTCTCTCACACACACAA
>JAODJX010000014.1:368195-383101 GCA_026776945.1 Isichthys henryi
CCCCCCCCCCCCCCCCCCCCCCCCCCCCCCCCCCCCCCCCCCCCCCCCCCCCCCCCCCCCCCCCCCCCCCCCCGATATGAAAGGGTGCCCTCATAACATCAGTATAAACAAGCTAACAATTAGCACTTCGGCAAAACTAATTAATATGTAAATCTAATCAGGAAAGCGGCCATCTTTGGAAAAACAACAATAACAGCGGCAGCAGCAGCATTCATTTACATTTAGCAGATTAGCTGAATCTACCACCTGCTCTGTGTAAGACTTATACACAGACATGCAAACACAATGCCGGGGTCCAGAGCAGCGTGTCTGGCACCGTGTCATAACGGCATAGAATGCCGGAACACACTCAGTGAGTTTCTCTTCACGCAGGTGTGATGTGCTTAGGCACTGTGCTCCAGCAGACCATCTGCATGATCTGTGCCAACAAAGAGCGTATCGGCACACAGAAGTCAGTCAAAAAGACCATTCAGGAATCTGTGAAACGATGGCTCTCTCCCTCCCTCTTATTCCCTCGCTCTGTTTCCCTCTTTCCCTCCCTCTCTTCCTCCCTGTATTTCTCTTCCTCCCTGTATTTCCTCCCCTATTTCACTTCTATCTTTCCCTTCTTCTGCTCCCTATCCCAGGCTCTCTCCATCCCTCTTATTCCCTCGCTCTGTTTCCCTCTTTCCCTCCCTCTCTTCCTCCCTGTATTTCTCTTCCTCCCTGTATTTCCTCCCCTATTTCACTTCCATCTTTCCCTTCTTCTGCTCCCTATCTCAGGCTCTCTCCCTGCCTCTCTCCCCTTTCTTGATTCTCTTACTATCTTCTCCTGTCTCTCTCCAATCGTTGTCTCCTGCCTTTGCTTCTCTCTCCCTTTCCTCTCTCCCATTCCCTCCCTCTCTTCCTTCCAGTATTCCTCTGACTACTTTTCCTTCCCTCCCTCCCTTTCCCTCCTTCACTCCATTTCCCTCTGTGTTTCTCTTCCTATCTTTTGCTGCCCCTCTCATTCTTCCTCCCATTCTTTACTTCTCTCTCTCTCTCGCTTCCCCTGCTTCTCTCTCCCTCTCCCTTCCTCTCTCCCTCCCATTCCTCCCCCCTCTCCCTCCCTCGCTTTCCTTCTCTCTCCCTCCCCCACTCTCCCTCACTCCCTCACCCTCTCAGCCTTTGACTGCTTTGCCTTCTCAAAATTCATGCTCAGTTCCATCTCTTTTTGACAGTACTTATTATAAACCAGCCACATTTGACATGCTAGCGGAATGGGAGAAAATGCAATAGCATGTTGGGTTCGGGCACATTGGCTTCATGGTGAGACACAGTTGCAGAAAAATAACCGAAGCCCAATAATGTGAATTTTCCACAAGCCAAGTCATCTGTAGTTTAAGTGACTGCTGGATTTAAAATGACTAGTTCATTGCAATGGCCTCAGTCAATAGTGGCTACTATTGGACGTGAAGCAAAAATTCAAAGCTCATGCAGTCTGGTGGTTAGCAGTGCTAGGTCTGCCTGGGCAGCAAAGTATATACAAACATTCCCCAGGTTACAATGGTACATGTTAGCATATTTCAACTTCACGGCGGGCATTCCAATTCCATTCTGTTTTTCACTTTCAGTACATTATTTAATAAATTACATGAGATATTCAATACCTATAAAACAGGCTTTGTGTTAATGATTGTGCCCAGCTAATGTACGTGTTGTAAGCATGTTCAAAGTTTGCTAGGCAAGGCAATGATGTTTGTTAGGTTAGGTATACTGTAATGAAATACATTTTCGCCATATGATATTTTATCGGAACGTAACCCCATTGTAACCCGTGGGACACCTGTAATGAATTAGGCTTACAATTATATGTCATGGACTGTTCAGGTATATACAGTATAGGTATGTCCACAACTGATTCATCTGTGAAGGAGTCGTCCAGGTGTATTTAGGATCACCTGTGACTGACTCACCTGTGAAGGAGCCATCCAGGTGGTTCACATTGAGCCCAGGCTCAATGCCGCAGAGTCGCTTGGACAGCTCATAGCCATTGCGCTCTGCTTCATCCTCCTCTTCCTCCTCTTCGTCGTCCTCATCCTCCTCGTCCTCATCCAGGACGTCGCTCTCCAGGTCGGAAGCTAGGGCACCGGATACATAGCCGACCGGTGGAGCGGGAGTGTGGGGAGGGTTTTGGCAGGTCTGCAGCTGCCTATGGGACATAGAAGACGACATGGATGCATCCGTAATACGGCTTCACAGAGCCGGGGATGCCGAGTGGCAGCCTGCATTCTGCGAAAGTTGCCAGCTATAGACAACTACTAGTATGTCTGTGGGACCCATATTGCAACCTGCTTTACAGAACCTTGAACATGAACACAAATAAGCACTTGCAAAGGTGGCTGCATGCTTCAAACAAAATTTTCAGAATTGTTGTCATTTTAGTAATTCATGGTCATATGAGCAGTGACCACCTTTTCTTCTGTGACATTGTGATAGAAAAAAGGATAGAAAAAAGGCAACTAGATCCTGTCAAAATCACAACAATGTATTCCACAGACAGCCCCATTACCTCCCCCATCTAACCTGTGCTCCTCCCATGTCCCCCAACCTCTACAATCTCCAGCCTACCTACACACTCTACCACTAAGTGGTGCTTCTTCAATTTTGCTGCGATTTTTCTCAAAATAAACCAGGTATAGATCTTCATTTAAAAAGATCCATCAAATACTTTTTGAGTTATCATGTTAATAGGATAAGAGGTTGAGGCAGACCTTTTGTTTGATATCACTAAATGGTGCTGTATCAATTTTGGTGTAATCTGTCTCAATATTTGATAATTTTCAGATCTTCACCCATACAATGTGTCTGCATAGTTTGAAAAATGACCCATCAAAGACTTTTTGAGTTATTATGCTAGCAAGAATATGTTGATGGCTGCAGTGGACCAGTCCCAAAACCAGATGCATTCCCTGTCCGGGGAATATAATAATACCATATCTTCCTGGAAACGGACTGAGGTTTAATGCTATATGCTATGCAAGTCTATGAATTAGGCCACAACTCTCCTTCACTACTTCCTCACCATGCATGCCGGGCTACATCCAACTGGTAGGCGCGCGTCAGCTCGTCCAAGTGCGCCTGCAGCGCTGAGTGCATTTCTTCACTGGTGGAGGGACTCAGCGTCACCGGCGCCGGGGAGGAGGCCACACCCCTGATGGGCGGGGTCGGGACTCGCTCCTCCTCCAGTTCATCTTCTGGTCCCTGGTGCAGGTACGCTTGCTGAGGAAGGGGCCGGTGCAGGCTGTCACCCGTGTACCTAGTGGGAGAGGCGCCGGAGAAGCTGGTCTAATAATACAGGCTGCTCACCATCGCCCCCTACATTCTACGGTCACATGATAAAATAGATCCTGCGTTAGAAACTGCTTTTTTGATAAAATAGATCCTGCTTTTTTGGTGAGGTTCATCTCAAACACTCCAGCCAAAAATGTCAACTTCCGGAGAAAATTGTGGGATGGCCATCTAACAGCCCCCCAATTTCAGTGGGTTTGACAGATGCTGTATTTTGCCCTGACCCTTAGGGGGAGCCTGGTTTCAACTTCTAGAGGAGGGTGTTGCACATTCATGCTCCGGAAGGTGACATCATCTTCCTTAAACAAAATGAGTTCCATACACAAATATGGTCCTCCAATGTGTATTAATAAAACCATGCAAGTACTCATCTTTGGGGGGGAGTGTACGAGAGTCAGACCCTGACAGGAATGAGTGCTTATATATGTGTGTATATCTGTCAGGCCAGTATGTGGCTCAGTGGGTTAGAGCAATGTGTCTGTGTTCAAAAGGTCACCAGCTCAAATCCTGTGAGTGAGGCTATTAACCTCCATTTGCTCCAGGGGCTAGCTGACCCTGATTTCTCAACTGCTTTGGCTAAAAGTGTCTGCTAAGTAAATTGTAATTCTATAATGTTGTGTGGGTCTGTCCTCCTTTACCACTGTTTTGGTGTGTGTGTGTGTGTCTATGTATGCCTATCCTTCTGTGTATGAATGTAAAGGCAGGCAAGCGTGTGTAGGTGGGTGTGTTTTGCGTGCAGGCCTGTCGTGGTGTAGCCCAGCCTACCCTGGCCCCTGAGGCCCCTGGGCATAGTGCTCCATCTCAGTGCCGGGCAGGGGCTGCATGGGCGGCGGGGGCAGGGGAATGTTAGCCCAGCACGACCCATTGCTCTTCGGGGTCTTGCTCCCACCCTTGGTCCTCTTCTTCTTTCCCCCCTTCCCACCTAAAAAAAATTAGGGGGCAAGTGTGAAGGGCGGAGTCTCAAAGTGCACCAGTCGGTTTCAAGGCAACCCAAAAGCCAGCAGAGCAAGACAAAAAGCAAGAGGGAATGAGGAAGAAGCATTTATTCGTGCACACTGCAGAGAGTCAGCCAATCAGCACTCAGTCTGTCAAGTGGTCCTGCCTGCTAGTAGCGTGCTGTGGAATGATAGGCGAGGATTCCATCCAATACACATGCGGACAACCAACCTGAGAGAGTGCGCTCTGAGCTGTTGTGGGAGCTGCTGCTGCTGAAATCTTGTGATTGGTTGTGAGAGATTCTACTAGACAATCCATCGGCCAATCGGTTGTCGGGAATGAAAAGGAGTGCTGGTGGAGGGGTCAGAGGGCAAAAATCACAGCGGTGTCAGGGCAGCTAGCACGGGCTCATGCACAGCATGCGGTTAGAGCAGCAGGCATTCGGCCAACAGGCGCAAACGCACACGTGTGTGTGCGCTTTCTCTCCAAACACACGTACTGCTGTTGCAGGAGTGGGGATCGCCCAGTGCATAGCCCAAAGTGGAAGTGTCCGGCCGGGCTAGAGGAGGGGCCTTCCAGCGAGGATCGGGCACCTCCACGGACAGCTGGTGGAAGCTGCTGGATTGCAGGATGTGTGCTGTGGCGTAGGGTGTGGCTTGGCTACCAAAGGCCGGCTTGCTGCTGAAGTCTATGCTGCTGTAGATGGCGCCATCAGACAGCATGGTGCTCGTCTTCTCTCCCTGGCCAACAGGCAGAAGGTCTGTGGACAGGAGGAAGAGAAGGAAGAAAAAGAGGCAGAAGCTCAGCGTGGAGCGAGAAGAACAGTTGCTAGGATAGTTGTCTTGTTTCTGTGCATCTTGCATCTGTATACAGTCGCTCTCGCCACGTAGAGCGTCACACAGACATACAAAATCACAGTGTCTCCAGACCATTGGACGGCGGTGAATCCTCGTCCCCCTCTTACCCCCACGGCCGTAGTTTCCAGAATCGCCGGGACCCCCGGCGCCGCCGGTCACAGGCAGGCTGGAAGTGGGCCAGGAGTCCGCCAGCCAAGGAAAACCAGGGCTGCCAGCTTTCAGCAGGCCAGGCCGGCTGTGGGGGTGGTGGGGGAAAGTGGGGGGGTGAGCGAGACACACGTTTACTTACAGTCTGGCAATATTTAGTCGTTTAATCATTTACTTAAGCAGCGCAGAGAGCAAAACAGACATAGAATCCAGCCCAAGGCCACAGGGGCCGCTCGCGAACGCCACTCTCGCGAACGTCACACTCAAGTGTCACCCCCCCACACCGTGACAAATCGCTACACTACCCATAATTCAGTGGACCGCATGCCTGTGTGGTTGGGAGGGGGTGAAGATTATCACCATCGAGTCAATAAACGGGGGGTTTTTACTGGGCCTCAGGGGGCACACAGCCCGTGCCAAATGCTACACATTAGGAACATTAATTTGCTTTCTGAAATTAGCGGATGTTATTGCTGACTGGAGACCGTCTGTTCAGTGAGCGAGTGCCCCAGTCTGGGTGTGGCTTGGGGATGGACAGGGAGCTGCCGCCCACACACAGCGCCGTTCCGATCGCAGGGTATGGCCTCTAGACTGCTGGGCTATTCCAAAGAGTAAGCAATATGGTTTGGCTAAAATACTGCACAAATTGCTATTTTCATAAAACAGCTAAGTATATGGACACACAAACATATAGAGGCTCAAACACACATAGACAACCGCAAATATACACATATCCACAGAGGCGCAAACCAAGGGCGTATGTTTTGTTGTAACATAGGCAGGGACCAAGTGATCCCCAAACCCCCCACCCCACTAAACACACTCAGTACTCCTACAATATTAGTAGGAAAATGCCCTTATCATCCATACCCAAATCGACACCCTTGGCACAAACACACTCACACAGTCTCATATACGCATACATTTATAGCTGAACATGTGAACATACAGACAGTGAAACACATGCATGCAGCTCTCTTTGTGGGTGGTATAGGGCTCAGTGGGTGTCCATAATCGGAAGGTCATTGGTTTAAATCCCGGATTCTGCAGAGTGATATCACTGTTGGGCCCTTGAGCAAGGCCCTTTACCCCTAGTTGCTCCAGGGACTGGCTGACTCTGCTTTCTCTATTGTATGTAGCTTTGTGTAAAAAAATTGCTGAATAAATAAAGGGTATATGAGCCCACCTGTAGGGGGCACCAGTGAGCTTAACATCCAACCTTGGCCCTCCTCTCTTTCCAGCCACGGTCGCCGCTGGCGACAGGCACATACATCACCGCACGGTGGGGGGGGGGGGGGGCATGTCGCGACTCCCCGCAACGACAGCCGGGGATGAATGGTGGATATAAAGCATGCCTCTCTGTGGTTAATTATCTGAGAAACTGGAGAGACTTCTTCCATCAATGCATCAACAAGTGGGGGGGAGTCTCCGTACGAGTGCAGCACGCTGGGGATATAAATTAGCATCAGCTGCTCACGCACTAGCGTCCTGAGTGCAGGCGCTAACCCCTGTGATATACACATTAGAGCCCAGGATAAATGTCTTCGTAATTAGCTAGTATTTATTACTTTTCCATGTGCCTGTTACCATCCATAATTCTGTTTGCTCACCTATACCTGTTAAAGTCATTTGACATGAAATCTATCTTACAGACCGGTCACAATATACTGGTAGTAAATTTACTCGGGGTATCTCCATCTTTGAAATTACTTATCATGTTTGGTTAAAATTGAATTTAACACAGATCGTTTCGGTTTAATAAAGCATATCTGTCTGCAGACAGGAAGTGAAAAAGGCACACAGACACACACACACGCTCACGGTGCATGGGCACACACACATACAGACAAACACACACGTGTGTACACAGACACACACACGCCTGCACACACACACGCGTGCACACACACAGACACACACACGTGTGCACACACACACAAACGCACACATGCATGCACATACACACGAACACATGCATGCACACACACACATGCCAGCACACACACACATGCATGCATGCATGCATGCACACACACACACACACACACACACACTTCTAGTAATGATCTGCCTCTCTGCCTTCCTCTGTTTGCGATGCCGGTATACTGCCTGGCAGGGGTGGTTCAGGTCAGACAATATCCAAGACTTAGCCTACAAATCATAAGACAGGGATGGCAATTGTGAAGGGGCTTCTCTAAAAGCATTGAGGGCTTTAGCCTTGTAAGCCCCTGCCTCACCCACGCTGCCTTTGGGCACGGTTGCATCACTGTTGAGTTAGAACGAGGCAAGGTGAGGCATCCCCTGTACAGCAGAGATTACCACCTCTACTGAGAAATCCCAGCAGAGGTGTTCTTACCTTCCGCCACCCATCAGGCCTCTCTCCCCTCGCTGGAATGTCACTGTGGAGAGACAGGACACGTGTCAGCCCAGCACCTATGGTCCTCAGGCTAACCAGGTGACCTCCATAACCATTCCCGCTAGATGCCCACATTCCCAGTAAGAGACATCTCTCAGCTGGCAAACTGTCTCCAAATGACCAGGGCGGCAAAATAGGTTAACTTTGTAATGTGTGATGAGACTGACAGCGTGACTGTCTATCAGACCTGTCAGGAGGATCGCCGGGGGCAACGGTGACTGCTGAGGTGATGTCACAGGTAATGCAGACCACATCGGCGATAACCGATGTTCTGGCAGCAGTTTTGGAGGTCACCCCACAAACCAGTGTGCAAGGCAAGGAGAAGGCGGTGATGGTGAGAAAACTGTGAGGAATCTGCCAGGTGTACATCGCGGGTGAAGATTAAAAAGAAGCCAGTGAACATTCCTGGAGGGGAATACCTTCCTTTCGCCCCCTTATGTGCTGAAAGTGACCAGAGATAAAAGCTACAGGTGAGAGGAGAGACAGGCCAAGGAGAAACTGAAAGAAAGCAGACGGTGGTCAGAGCCATGGAGGAACAAATGCTTTTTTTTTGTTCTTGATTCTGTCCATGATGTATGTTCCATGACCACATGAACCATAACATCACACAGGAGGTCAGGTGACCATAAATGGCCAATCAAAAGACAAAGACTGAAGTTGAGAGAAGCATTAGTAAGGTGATTAAGGAAATGCTGGTGATTCACAACCCTGCAGGGGTGAGGTTAGTTTATTATGAGTCGCTTTAGTGAAATATCCAGCCAGATGTTATAAGCAACTAAAAAGCAGTGAGAGAGCCAAGCATCATGAGTGTGCTTCCAGTGACATAACTGTGGAGTGTGAGAGAGCCCGTTGGCAAGACGACATCAAGAGTAATGCGCGCAGATATGTGACAAACCATATAACTGCTGTCAAAGTCAAGGGTAACACTACAGCTTAGGACCAGACCAGAGATCAAACCTCCGATTATTCTGTCCAAGATCTGGCAGGTTTTTCAAATATAACTTGAAATGACTGGAAATCACCAGTGAACAACCTACTCTGACGAGAGAGTTCCGTCAGACAAAAATGCAAAGCCTTTAACAGGAAGCGGCCCCCTTTAATAAGGAGACCTGCGGGCAGCAAGCCAGGCCGCACCTAGAAAGGGTCAGACTCGGCTTTCTTACAAAGCCCCAGAGAACATCCATGTATCTTCATGAACTGACTCATCGAAAACTGGCTCACATAACCTCAAGTCATTGATTAAGCCATTTGAATTTGTTGGCTTAACCTGAATGTTTGCTCAATGACATTGTGAAATTCAACTACGGCAATGTTTCTTTTTCCTTCCACAGAAGGACATCTATTTTTGTTCCAGATCTAATCAGCACATTTAAAAATACATTAAAGCTTTTTTTTTCTGCATTTCTATATAATAAACAAGGCAGCTGCTATTCCATTCAAGGAGGAGAATCGGAGACATTCATCAGCTGGATCACAACACCCTGTGGGTCTGCTTCACAGGTCTCAAAGAATGCTATGGCCATAGAAATACATCTACTAGAATGAGGCTACTTGTAAAAACGCAATAAAAAATGGCTGTAAAGCCAAATGGCCACGTGTTAGAATGCTTCCGTGAATCTGAGAAGAGTACGCAACAACTGAGGTGGTTTTTATTTAAGAACGTCCCATATCTTTTTGGATAAGATAGATTTATGAAATTCTTCTGGCCAGTCTAGTAGATCTATATCTATGGTTAGGACAGGGACAGATGAGCAGTACCTGCACGGGTGAAGGTGAAGGACTGAACTGCAAAACAAGAAGACAGAGAGATTGAATGTTACAAGCCTGCAGTGGTCAGCCGTTTCACTTCGGAACCTGTGCAAACTGGAGGTGGGGCATGGATTACAGTGGGAGGGGCCTCTCCAGAAGCCCTGTCCATATCGTGGGACAGAGCTTGAAGAAAGCAGTCACCTCGAAGCTCAAAAAGGTGTGCAGACACATTGAATGGCGACGAAAAAACAGACAACAAGCAAACATGGATGGAGACAATATCACACTGGAATGGATGAAGAAACCATTCAGAAACTGCCATGTCTATTTATTGTAGAGTGAAGTCAAATGACACTGAGAAATCTTTCTTCAAACATACACAGAATGGTATAGCATAACCCTCTTATTTTCAGCATCTAGGTGAACCAAAGGTCCAAGAGCTGAAGCAACCTGAGTCCAAAAATGAAACATGAGACAGTCTCAGTCTGAGATGAGTGCTACCACATACAGTATAGACCTCTGAAGGTTTAAGTCTGTGCTGTGTCCTGCCACATGCAGACCTCTGATAGTTCAAGTCTGTGCTGTGTCCTGCCACATGTAGACCACTGATGGTTTAAGTCTGTGCTGTGTCCTGCCACATGTAGACCTCTGATGATTTAAGTCTGTGCTGTGTCCTGCCACATGTAGACCTCTGTTTATTTAAGTCTGTGCTGTGTCCTGCCACATGTAGACCTCTGATGGTTTAAGTCTGTGCTGTGTCCTGCCACATGTAGACCTCTGATGGTTTAAGTCTGTGCTGTGTCCTGCCCCATGTAGACCTCTGATGATTTAAGTCTGTGCTGTGTCCTGCCACATGTAGACCTCTGATGATTTAAGTCTGTGCTGCATCCTGTCACATCCGATGTGTGTTCCATGGCATATGGGCTCTAAATGATTAAGTCTATGATACATTACCACTGTAATACATGCACACAGCCCCATGGCTGAAAAGCCAGCCACAGACACACATGGAGTGAAAGCTCAACAAACAGAACCCCCCTCCTATAAGACGGCCCCCGATACCTAGACAACAAAAAAGCCCCTAAATATAGAAACAGTTTCAACGATATGAATAAATAATTGTGTCCTCGTCATCCCCCGTCGAGAGCATGGTGATTGTAATGCAAACCACCATACAGCTATGAGATTCCTTCACTATGGCGAATCATTACCCCTCAGGAGATGCCAAACATCTCCCCTTAAAGGCTAAGAATAAATTAGCCAGTCATGTGTGAACAATAGGACCCCTGGCTCCTGAGTAATGGGTACAGAATTGCATTTCCTAACTCAAACACAAGATTGCAATTTGTCCTGATTTGGGGGTGGGAGTCAGGTCTGCTCCAGTTCAGAATCAATGCACTGTTGGGCATATTAGGCTAAAGAGCCTATTGAAGCGAATGTAATACCTTTCACCCGAGCACCTGTGCGTCTTTGTGTCGGAGTACATTAAGCCAGGCACAGAGTCCAATCTGCGTGTAGCACACAGACAGGGATGGCCTGCATTTGCATTTTGTATTAGAGATCGTTTAGGTTCTGACCCACACCTGTGCATCTTGGTTTACTTGGATCCTGTCCCACCCCGATGTGTTTCAGTTTGTTTGGGTCCTTTCCCACATCCATGTGTTTCGGTGTGTTTGTATCCTGTCCCAAAATCATGTGGTTTGATGTGTTTGGGTCCAGTCCCATTACCATGTGTTTGGTATGTTCCCATGTTTCATAAACTGTATGTTTAATTTTGTTTGGGTCCTGCCCCACACCCGTATGTTCCGGTTTGTTTGTGTCTAGTCCGACACCTGTAAGTTTCAGTTTGTTTGGGTACTGCCCCACACCCATGTGTTCCATTTTGCTTGGGTCCTGTCCCACACCCGTGTTTCAGTTTGTTCGGGTTTGGTCCAGCTCACCTGCGTAGTTACTCAGGCCCTTCCTCTTCTTCCTCCTCCAATAAAGCCAGGTGCTGAAGCCCATGAGTACAATCCAGCAGGCGCCCCCAATGCCGGCGATAAAGGCTGGCTGCTTCACCACGTCCGAGAGGCTGCTCTTCTCCTCCCCACCCGGCACCACCTCTTTGGAGTCTTTTCCTGGCGGGGGGGGGGGTGCAGCATATATCATTGTGAGTGTGGGAATGAATTCTCCAAAGAGGTATAATCAAGTACCTCAAAGAACAATCTGGTCTAATCAGGAACCACGCTCATTGGTCAGTTTCGATTTCAATTCTATTAATAAAACGATTGGTGTATTTCGTGTAATACATCTGTGCTCAGGGATGCTTAACACACTGCAGCACGCAGACAAAAAAAGTGAAAGAAAAACAAGCAACTGGCCAGACATCCAGCTGCAGAACGAGAGAAACGGCGCAAAAGCGCAGCTGTGAGCACAGCACGGTGCCCTAAATTATCATGTCTCACACGCAAATAAACAGCGGCAGCTTCTCTTGCTCACAATGGACAGGGAGCGAATGGGTCCCAGTGACCATCAGTTCGAGGTGGAGAGGGACCCCTGACTTTACACGCACACAGCGCGCTGTGAAATTACTGCAGCGGCCTGTCGGGGAACGTGAACCCCTGATCTCCGCATTAAGCCTGCACTCCTGCAGCATCTTACATGTCTCTTTTGTGGGGATTACATTAGAAATGGGACAGCAGGAGCCCGGGGCCCAGACACCCTCTCCTTCCACAACTCTACTTCATTTTCAGTCCTGTAATTAGTCCAGCCATTAACTCATTATGACCTTATTACGTTTTTTAAATAAACAAATCAGAGTTAATAATTGCTGTGCAAATATAAATTTAATTAGAGCAATTTAATTACTAATTAATTGGGGGCAGTCTGTGGCTCTAAGACTGTGTGTCTGTGGTCGTCAGTTCAAATCCTAGAGTCAACTGAGTGATGTCACCTTTGGGCCCTTGAGCAAGGCCTGTAACCCCCAGTTGCTCCAGTGACTGACCTTGGAATTTTCCAAAATGGATAAAAGCATCTATTAAATAAATCAAATGTAAAAAAAAAATGTAATTAGCAATCATGAAAATATGTCGCATTCTTTTAGCCAAAGAGACTTTGGCTCACAGAGTAGATTGGTGGTTTATATTTTGATGATACTAAATGAAGGCTGATTCTAGGACTTGAACCAACAACCAATAGATCAGACATAATGAACCACCGAGATACTAAATGGACAAACTCTAGCAAACTCACCTCTCGCACCACCTAACCCAACCACCCACCCTGCCCCCCCTCACCTATGATGACTGGTCGTGGTTCGCTCCGCACACCCACGCCGGCGCTGGTGGTAGCAGCCACCTCCACGCGATACTGCACCCCTGGCTGCAGCCCCCCCAGCACTACTGAGCGGATGGTGGCATCCACCGTCTTGTTCACGTGGAAACGCGTCTCGTTCGCCAGACACCAGATCTGAGGGTGGGGCCGGGGGGAGGAGCCAGGTTAAGCCAAAGGGAGTTGATTGGCTATTTATGACCTTACAAGGAGGGCGTTAACATCAGCAACAACATGCCAGGGAAAATCAGGGATGTCCGACAGCACAGAAAACAGTCTTAATATAGTTATCAAGAAAAAAAATCACATTAATCATACTGAAAAGAACATTAAGGTCCAAACCCAAATCGACCAACATTAAACACGGAAGCAGGGAAACAATAGAGAAAGACCTAGCACACTGAGACAGGTCACAAAATAGTTATAACACGAGTGAGTGGAAACATGGTAAAAAACTGAGTAAATACAGTCACTGTATTTACAGGAAAAGGGTATAGACTCTGATAAGTCATATACACACTTGGTAACAGGCTTTAGACTAGTGTGCTTTTCCTCTCCGTAGCTGGAGAACTGGGAGATGGCTGGCTTTTAATTTTCATTACAAACCTCTTCTCTGACATGATTGGTCCAACTGGTGGTTAATTACCAGCCCTATCCGCGGGGGGCTCTGTGTGTCCGCCACATCTATAACACGGCGTGTTCCTGAATTCTCAGCACAAATACGGGCCGCATCCGGAGACGCACTTCATCACCGCGGAAAGCGTCAGAAACACTAATATGAGCGGATTTGCTGAGCAGAAACAAAAGAGGGTGGGAAGGCAGCGCATACATGGCCCTGCAGGAATTCACTGACACCCCTGTTTTAGGCTGGGGGTGGCGGGGAGGGGACATGGGGCACCTTGTACTCCTGGATGATGCCGTTCTGGTGGTCGGCGGGCGGGGGGTCCCAGGAGATGCTGATGGAAGTGCTGTTGTGGCTCCCCAGGGTGACGACGGTCACTTGCTGAGGAGGAGCGCTGGGGGCTGGAGACATAATGAGCCAATCAGAGTCCAAGCCCAGCACCCATTATTACATCACTGTGTCCAGCTGTCCAATTAGAATGACCTATTCACACAGCTATATGTATGTGTGTATGATATATTATATATAAAATTTCAGTGCATGGAAACTGTACTATCCATCCATCAGTCCACCGTCTAGCCACTAATCCTGGTCAGGGTTATGGGGGTGGGGGGGAGGGGGGTGCTGGAGCCTATTCCAGGCAGCACACACGCACATATGCACACATACAATTATACATTGTGAGCAATTCAGAGACGCCCCCACATATAGCGTAAAAAATTCAAATGCTGCTTACTCAGATTGTACTATATTTTACATATTACACTGGTAACAACTGATGCATTGTTCACTATTCCAGTATCTGATGGAAATCCAGGCCTCTTCCCTACCTTCCTCCGCAGTGCGGCCCGTCTTAGACTCGCTGTCGGCCCCCTGGAAGTCATTGAAGTAGGGACGGGCCTTGATCTCATAGACCACGCCCTTCCTGAGACCGGCGAGCACCACACTGCGCTCAGAGGGCGGGGTCACATCCTGGCCCTGCCAGGGCCCGGGGGCAGGTAGGCCCGAGGCCTGGCGGTATAGGACACGGTAGCCCTGAATGAAACGCGTTTGCTGGTCCACCTGAGCGGAAACAGGAAGTTGCAGGGGGAAAACCAATCAAGATGTGGATGAGGTGGAAGGGGAGGAGCCTCTATACAGAGGGGGCAGGGATAAGGGGTTACATAACAGGAAGTACATTAAGGTAATTCACATATAGACTGCCAGAAGAGCAAGAATGGATGTAAAAATAAAGTTTGAAGAATATAGAAAGTATAAATGGTTATAGGAACAGCAGAAGCAGCAGCAAAGGACAGAAAAGGGAAGAACCAGACTACAAGTGCATGTCTCAGCAGGTCACCTGATCCTAGCCAAACCCAGGATGGCTTCGCCATGGCGACCACAGAGATGTGCATCCCTCTCACAGCCCGTCCCACCACTGCGGCCGACGCCCTCAGCTTAATTAACGCCCATCAGGAGGGCGGCACGCCTAAGCGGCCCCGACTCTGCTGTCCTCCAATGAAAATGCCTGCCGCAACACGATTTGTCTTCATGAATCACAAACCTGGGTGATTGGAATTGG
>JAODJX010000015.1:18003-39028 GCA_026776945.1 Isichthys henryi
ATTGATTTGTGCTTGTGGCACTAACTTCTGTACCCGCCCCCCCCCCCATCCCCGGTTTGTGCTCATAGGAGTACACGATAGACGTGTTCTTCAGACAAAGCTGGAAGGATGAGCGGCTGAAGTTTAACGGGCCGATGAACATTTTGCGCCTGAACAACCTGATGGCCAGCAAAATCTGGACCCCAGATACTTTCTTCCACAATGGGAAGAAGTCAGTGGCCCATAACATGACCATGCCGAACAAGCTTCTACGGATCCAGGAGGATGGGACCTTACTCTACACCATGAGGTACAGGCTACACTGATTCCACAGCCGATGGCATCAAGATTGTAGTAAACAAACTCGGATACCTTTCTTTCGTGGAGGGTGGTCAGAAAAGAATTAGCGTTTGTCATGTTGTGTGGCCGCTCGGATATTGACGGGTGCTGAGGAAAGACAAACTACGCCTCACGTGTCCCAGAAGCTCTGAATTCTTCATCTGGGATAATTACGCAGGTTCAATTCGCCACATGATCAATGACCAATCCTGGCGCAGCCGGACAAATTGCACCGTTATTTGTTTTTCTAACAAGGCTTACATGTCAGTAAGGATGTAATTTATCGTGTAGCCTGGCTTTGACCTGCAAGCAGTCAATTCCGTGATGGGCTAATTATGGTTAAAAGTGTGGTCCCTAGAAAATTAAAGTAAGCAATATACAGGAAATAACCTGCCAAATGTAGATGCTATGCAAAGTTCAGCAGGTGTGCTGTGCAAATCGTGCATTTACTCGTGAAAAGTTTCAGTGGAAGTCATCATAAATGCTGGAATCTGTGGCAGGGCTCTATATACTTAATCATTTATCATTCATTAATATCAAACTATTCTTATTTACTTAAAATATTCCACCCTGGGGGTTAATCCAGTCTGACAGCTCGCTCATTTTTAAGCAAAGCATTTTCTGCCAGAAATGGTGTCTTTACTATGTCCCTCTGGGGGAATATCATGAGTGTAATATTCTCCTCTGACCAGACCCCCATAATCTGACTAGGCAGCTGTTGTTACAGCCGTAACACAATGTGCAAGGACCGCTGGTTCTCTTTGTGCTTCCAGGCTCACGGTGCAGGCTGAGTGTCCCATGCATCTCGAAGACTTTCCTATGGACTCACACTCCTGTCCCCTGAAGTTCGGCAGCTGTAAGTATCGGCTGAACCGTGGAACAAAGCTACATCTGACTGGCCTGGCATTTAATATGGATACATATGGCTGTATTTATATATAGATAGACACACACATGCACACACACACACACAGGTTTGTAATTATATCCTTGTGGGGACTCTCCATTCATTTCTATGGGGAAAACTCTAATCCCAACATGACGACCTTAACCCCTACCCATCCATAACCTTAACCATAAGTAACCAAACAAAATATGAGAGTTTTGGCATTCTTACTTATTTGATTGCATTCACAGATCTTTGTGGGGACCTGAAAAATGGTCCCCACAACATCAAAATAACAGGGTTGTATCGCTTTGCATGGAACATTTGGTCTCCACAATGTATATATAAACATAATCCACACACACACACTCACACACACAGATGATCCTTGGTTTACGATGGTTCAATTTATCCACTTTAGGATGGTACTGTGGTGATGTGCATTCAGTGGTAGTCAAACTTCATAGGATCGGAACCCAATCATAGGACAAGGAGCATCTATATATGCAAACATATGTATCACCATCCAAAGACATGCAGCTTTGCTTACTGCCATCTCTGCATTACTTACAGATGGGGACTGACATAAATGGCCTGCAATGTTAAAGGTCATTTCAACATAAACACACATAATAACTTTTACACGCCAAGGGCGTACTTGTGTGCCAGTTATGTCAATCCGTGTCTACAGAGTTGGATTGTATGTGTGACTGTGCGCATGTGTGGGCCCTGTGATGGACTAGCATCCTGTCCAGGTTGCACTCGAACCCTGTGCCTTGTGATCCTAGGATAGGCTCCGTGCTTCCTGTGATTCTAATCAGGAAAAGTAGTCAGAAGATGGATGGATGGATGGATTGATTTCCCATTGCTGGGAAAGGGAAGACAAGGGTACCATATATGTAGTTATTTTTCATATCATACTGTCATGTTTTTACTCTAAAATATTTCAAAAGCTTTTTAATACGTTCTCTCAATTGTAAGCATGGGATCGTGTAAGAAAAACAAAGTGTCAAACTCCCGTTTATCTGTTCCCTTATAATGTGTGAGAGGTTCTGGGATAAGAACCTGTTACCAGAAACAGATGCTTTCCTTGATATTGGCTTAGCACCGCTGTACAAAACATTTCTTAACATAAATGCCACACGGTTAATAATTGTTGATACCTTAGAAATATGAGGCTGGCGCCATTCCAGCTCAATAAATCTTATTTTCATCACACTGATTTCCACTGTTCACCTCCCATGAAAGTGACACATGGAATTTAATATATGCTGTAAGCTATTCATAAAAAGCTCAATTAATGATTATTAAAAGTATTTCTTTATTATTCCCCTCACAAAAGTTACGTAACAAGCGGTATGAGTTCATGATTAAAATATAAACTCTTCAATAGTGTAAATTATTTAGGTTTCATGGAGGTACGTAAGATTTTATAGTAATGACCTGTCATTTAAAACAGTCGCCTGAAATCCTCGAGATTTTTTTGTGGTATCATAGCCATAAACAATAAAAGTACAGCTCTTTTGCATATGTTCAAGAAACGAGGGAGGCTATTAAACTGTTGTGGAAATAAATGCTTCTTTTTAATATATAAAATAATTAGGTCAGAATGGATATTTCTAATTATAAAATTTGCTTTAGGGTGTTTACAAGTTTCACAAAATATAATTTTGAGTCGTTCCATTTTCATTTTATCCATATTTTGGTCTAGCCTCAGGTAAATATAGCAGAAATGATTTTGAATTTTGTCGCGGGGGAATGTTTTCCGTAATTTTTTTTGTCGTAAGTTCCCACCCCAGGTATAAGATGCATGTAAATTAATTGGATTATCTACAGTAAGTTCACTTATGTTTATAATGAAATGTTGTATGCTACATATGTTGTTATGAATGCGAAATAAATCCCATATGTTGCCTACATTTTGGTATGAGATGAACAAATCTGGAATCCTAAATGAGGGTGAGTGTATAAAAAAAAAAAAATCCTGGAATGACAGGAAATGGCTCCGCATGTCAGTGCACATCAAAGCCACTGTGAAAGTCAGCCTTTCCCTCAACTTTGCTATGAAACGGTTTGTCTGCATGGGTCCTACATGCTGGTTCACAGATCAAAGCCAGTATGTCGGCAGCCAGCTCCCCATCTGTAAATCCCTCTGTCCCTACCAAGTATTTTTTTTACCTCATCTTGTTCCCCTATTTCCACAAACCTTGCCCTCACTAGCCTAACCCCTTTGCCTTCAGAACATTGCCTCCCAGCATGTACAGTATAAGCCTTTTCTTGTAGGCACAGTGCTGACAGGTAACCATGTAGACGCCCTCAGAATGTGCTTGGGGTGACACAATAAAGTATCTGGCTCCCGACACTGTTGACAATAATCTCTGTCAAAGATCATGTGGTAGTGTTTCTGTTTCAACTTAAGGTGACTAACTGTTAATACTCAGCCGGTTAGGGTGCCGGTCTTGTAATCCGAAGGTCATAGGTTCAAATCCCAGGGCGGGTACAGAGTTTTCACTGTTAGGCCCCTGACCAAGAACCTCGATTGTTAGCGGAACTGGCTGGCGCTGCTTCCTCGATTGTACTGTAAATGTAGCACACTGGCTTTTCTTCAAACATAATAGCTGTATCCCACCCTCATAATCTTAATTTTCCCAGAGCCTATTCAGCTGGGCAGGTGCAGGCACAATCACGTGAAAGCCACATTAGCGACGTAAGGGTAATTCATCTTAATTAGAAGCATTATGAGGCAGCAGGTAACCAATTCCCTGTGTCTCTGATGACGGGCAGGGCAGGGCCCCAGGGCAGGGCCTGGAGGGAGAGGGCAGCCCTGTCTGTCACCGCTGGCTAATTGAGCAGCCCGTCAGTTGGAAAACAGCGACTTAATAAATGAAACCAGTTGGGTTCCAGGGTCTAAGGAAAAGCTGTACTGATAGTTGTCGTTAACAGTAAGAAATGTACTTGTCATAGATATATTTCTGAATTTTGTAACTGTAAGCTATTTCAGACACTTTAGACAGTGCTTCATATTTTAATGCAACCTCTCCTCAGCTAGCAAACATTCGCAAAAATGACGGTAATAAAAAAAGCCTGTATTTATGGCCAGATTTTTCGTACACCTGAAAGCGATGCACGCCGGAGTGGAGTAAGGCTTTCTCTGATTGAGATGACAGCAAATAGTGATCTTCGCAGCACAAAGCCAGTCACACTCACAGCTAGGCTACCGTGATTTTCTCTTAGCGGTGATCATTTCACTTAACAACCTGGTCACTGGAATGGAACTCGGCTAAACGAGCAGTGGGTGTAACCCACTGATATACTGGCTGCTATTAGTAATTGTAGTGAGTACAAAGCCCAGGCTGAGGAACCAGTACACTGTCAAAAAAAATAAGAGTAACAGTTTGTACCTTTGCATCTCAATGGGACTGTACCCTCAAGGGTCTGCCTAGCTGTAGGTAACTGTACCTTTTAAGGTAGAGAAATGTACTCTAAGGAACATTTTTGTACCATTGGGGTACATTAATGGTGTTTGTTCCTTGGGGATGTTCCTCAGAGTCCATTTCTGTACCTTAAATTAGACTGAAAGGTACATTTATCTACAGCTAGTGTACAATTAGCAGACCCTTGAGGGTGCAGCCCTAGTGGCAAGCGAAGGTACAAATTGGTAGCTTTTTTCTGACAGTGTAGATGATAAGGTAAAGTGACTGATATTCCTGTAAGTTCCCTGATCCTGTTCATCACGATTAAGCCTTTTTTTTTTTTTTTTTTGCATTTTGTGTTGAGCCTGAATGTCAGCTCTGTGGCCACCTGGCAGAGTGTGGAGTAGCTGTTTGTGACTTGAACTCAGAACCACAGGGTTGCTCTGGTTTTGCACCTCCGCTTAAGGTTAGGGTTAGGGTTAGAGTTAGGCTTAAGGCTGAGGGTTAGGGTTAGGGTTAGGCTTAAGGCTGAGGGTTAGGCTTAGGCTTAAGGCTGAGGGTTAGGCTTAGGCTTAAGGCTGAGGGTTAGGGTTAGGCTTAAGGCTGAGGGTTAGGCTTAGGCTTAAGGCTGAGGGTTAGGGTTAGGCTTAAGGCTTAAGGCTGAGGGTTAGGGTTAGGCTTAAGGCTTAAAGCTGAGAGTAAAACCTGAAGGTATTGCAGTAGGTTGAAGATCTCCATTCATCCGTTTTCTGTACATGCGTGTCCTACTCAAGGGTCAAACACATCAGTATCCTTCCCCAGAGGCAATTTGTTGTACAGTTAGTCAGATAGCAGTAACATCCCCACAAACATCAGACAAACGATAATAAATAGACAAAACAGAAAACCCCCTCTGAAAAACCAATGAAGAGTAACTGCAATATAATAATTACACTGAGTTATTTAAACTACCAATGGCAGCCGAGACGAATCAGTGTTAAACTTTGCTTGTCCTGCTTTTAAGCAAACTTTAGGATATCTAGGTCCAGACCATGTACAGATGCATTAAGTCGTTAAAGGGCCACACGGGTTCAGAGCCTGTCCCAGGTTATAGGGGCCCAGCCCATCGCGGGGGGGGGGGCCGCCCATCGCAGGGGTGACACACACCATTTGCACACATGTATTAGTAATTTGGTACTTCCAATTCATGTTAGCATGATTTTGCATTGCGGGGGGAAGCTGGAGGATGTCCCTCGAGGACACGAGGAAAGCACTCGAACTCCACACACGGAGTCATGGCAGGAACTTCAACCTCGGGTCCTGGAGGTGTGAGGCAGTGCTAACTGCATCACCACTGGAGATCTCAAGGAATGTTATATAGCAGCGACTTTAACTGAAACATCCAGAAGTGATGATGAATGATAAATGTATTTGCTGGGAGCTTTAATCAATATTATTGCCCGGTGTATGGAATATGGAAGTAGTGGAGGGCTCTGCTGATTAAGGGGTCATAATATGTCCTCTCTAGCAGTGGCATTGTGCCAGACACGTGCATACCCAATGTTTTGTAACAATGTAACTTATAATGCCACGTAATGGAAGTTCATGTAATGTAAATTTTATTTCTAAAGCACATTTAAACAACCAAAGCTTTCCAAAGTGCTGTGCAAAAGTAGCACAGACAAAACATAACTAAGACAAATCCATAAATAATTACCATACAATACAACCAATGACTGAAATAATAAATAATTTATTCAGTCAACCAATAACGTGCCTACATTGACTGTGATTGACACGTTGTTAAATTTGCAGCCAGGGTGATCTAGCCAATGAATGAGCTTCCTCCAGCAGATCACATCCCTTAATCCCCTCCCACCATCCCTCATCAATCCTATTGTCTACCCTAACTCTACACATCACCAATGTCACGTCGCGACATTCACGACACATCTCAGCGGCAGTAAATAAGGTTAGCTGGACATGTTTTTAAGAACATTCGGATGCCCGTTTGCAACCGATGTATCAATGATATTTAGGGGTGGAGCAAGAAAAACATCCTAGGATTTTTACCATCCTCTGTACTTCTGTCCTTCGTATTGGAACTGGTCTTTGGCAATGGAATATGATGTGAATCAGGTACGTGAGAACACAAGTACGATCATGTACTCATATTGAGAACACAAGTACGGTCATGTACTCATATTGAGAACACAAGTACGGTC
The DNA here is from genome assembly GCA_026776945.1 of Isichthys henryi. NCBI lineage: Eukaryota > Metazoa > Chordata > Actinopteri > Osteoglossiformes > Mormyridae > Isichthys > Isichthys henryi. The sequence goes on from JAODJX010000015.1 coordinate 24,825, forward strand.
ATGTACTCATATTGAGAAACACACATAGTGTGGTTTATAGCTCACAGTGTCTCCAGTAGCCAAAATGTCACGTGGTCACTTGCCAGAATGATGTTCTTGGAGGGGGCAGGCAGGAACGTTGCTTACATCCAGCCACGTGCAGGGAGATGGGAGCGGACAGATGCAGAGAATGGTGGGTTCAGCGGTGTTGCTCTGATTGTTCAGTACCAAGTGTCAACATAGCCATGTCCTCCTCACAGTGGAATCTAAAGAAATCAGTCAGCTGATCGATCAGTCAGAAAAATCAATCAAAGGCTAAACCTCACCACGCTCTTCACTGTAGCTTTTCCAGTGGAAATCAATGAACAAATCTCAATAGCTCATGCCGGTAAATTTAAACAAGGAGAAAGGAGTAATTTTTGTCAGAAAACGTAAAGGTCATTAGCATGATTTAAGATGACATGAGAATTTGTGATATAATTGTGATATACGGCAACTACAGTTTCAGCACTGCACACTCAGTTTCTTCTGGTTGTGAAGCATTTAAGCTTTTTTTTAGTTTTTTAATTAAGGTATAATTTTGAGCCCAAGTTTTATAAATCGTTATACCTTGTAAGTGAATTGTTTTCAGAAAAATCTTGTATAAAACTGTATGAAATTTGCAATATAAAAAAATCTCTTATTGGAGCTGAACAATAATGATTATAGTTGTGATTCTCTCACGGGCGAACGCCAGTGTTTTGTGACCTGATTTAATTGTGAGGCTTGTGGTTCATCTATCAAAGTGTCACGTGACTACCTGAGGCTCCTATGTTACTGAGCTCGTATCAAACACCCCTTAGCAAAGACAGATAATGTACGTGAACACATCCAGCCCTGTACATGGGCTTTTCTCTATTAATGTGTTATCAAGACATGTCTGCATTGATATGGATGGTAATTTGTTTCTGTCATAAATGCATTTAATAAATACTTGTAAATATTTCAGCAGTACCTGCAACATGTACTGTAGTGCTCTAAGTACGCATTTTAAGACAATGCCATATTGACGCAAACAGAAAATATCTTTTAGCTCAGGAAAGAACAACATCTTGTTACATCACATTTCACGTATGTAACTCAAATCCATTACTTATTCTTAGACCTCTCAATTTGGAGCGGAAGGTGCAGGTATATTGCCCTCATAAATCTTCTCTCTGTGTGGGCTGAATTCTCAACTCACTGGATATTGAGAAGCGTTCATTTATATTTGAGCAATTGCGGCGGAATTGAAATTTCGCTTGTGTGGGTGTGGACGCTGCATCGTTTTAAGGCTAAATGCGCTTTTAGTTGAAATAAGGAACACAAATACATTTTAATCCGGTTTTCACCATATCAGATGAAATGCAAACCAGATTGAATAAAGATTTCATTCCCACCAGTTTTGCATTATCAAAGCTGCCTATGCGTTGCTGTTTACTTTGGGATTGTGGAGTAACTAAAATCTGGAAAAAAAGAAACAACACACTAAATATGCTTATAAAACTAACCATATTAAATTAAAATTAGAAAAAAGCGAAATACCATTATTACCTGATAATACTTTAATACGATCCATCCATCCGGTTTCCATACCTGCTTGTCCTATTCGGGGTCGCGGGGGTCCGGAATCTATCCCGAAAGCTAAGGGTGAAAGGCAGGGAACAACCCAGGATGGGGCGCCAACCCATCACAGGGCGCACTCACACCTACTGGCACAGGGCAGGGAACAACCCAAGATAGAGTACCAACCCATCACAGGGCACATTCACACCTACTGGCACAAGGCAGGGAACAACCCAAGATGGAGTACCAACCCATCACAGGGCACACTCACACCTACTGGCACAAGGCAGGGAACAACCCAGGATGGAGTACCAACCCATCACAGGGCACACTCACACCTACTGGCACAAGGCAGGGAACAACCCAAGATAGAGTACCAACCCATCACAGGGCACACTCACACAACATTCACACGCATTAATTATTTAGCAGCTCCAATTCATTAGCATGTCATTCAACTGTTGGGGGAATCCAGAGAACCTGGAGGAAACCCCACAATGATATGGGTAGAACATGCAAACTCCACACACGTGGGCCACAGGTCTAGGTTAGCAATTCATGCCTTGCTGTTCGATGAAAAACAACCATCTCCAAAATTCATTGTTTCAGGAGGGTGAATAGATGCATTTTCTTTACAAAATAAACGTAGAACAGCATAGATATTCAAATGTTAATTATTACGCACATAAATACTTGTTAAATAGATTACTCAATGAAACATGTTTTCATTGGTCAATTAGTTGAAAAACACTATCAGACAAAGGAGAATATGTGTACTGCATCTATTGTAAAAAGCCACAATTTTCAATAAACAGTGACAATATAGTAGTACTCATTATGTATTGTATACATCTAGCTGAATGTATTTAATTTTGTTAATAACTAAAATAATGTTCTTTTCTCTCTAGATACAAAGGTATTTTTATCTGTTTATTTGGAAGAAGCAGTTTTCATCCTGCCACCTGGTGTGCTTCGCTCCACAGATGCCTACACGATGACGGAGGTGACGTACTCGTGGACGCGTAATGCCTCGGAGTCAGTTGTGGTGGCAGAGGATGGTTCCCGGCTTAACCAGTACGATCTGCTTGGGCAGACAGTTGGGAAGGAGACCATCAAATCAAGCACCGGTAAGTTCCCAAGGTTCCGTGTGGTTTTCGGTATCTTTTCATTGTGTCCGACATTTTCCTCTGCCGTTGCACGACAACCAGAAGACAACTGTTTGTATTCTGCCATGGGATGAATGACGATTTTTGGGTCAGTCCACCGGGTTTTATTTTTTGCTTTTATGGTTGCATAAGGCACATAGACAAAAATCCTGGCACCTTCAGTAGGAAAAGACATTTGAGAGGTTTGCCCTCTTTATAAATATTAGCAATGAACAAACAACAAATAGACAGACAGATAGGCAGGCAGACAGACACATAGGCAGGAAGACAGACAGATAGAGCGATTTATTACACTTGAACTGGTACTAGCAGGGGTCAGGATTGACTTTCCAGCACTCATATGAACTCAGGCATACTGTAGGCTTGGGAATGGAAAGGTTCCCGAAAGGGAGCTGGGATATGGAATCCCATGGGATCCAAACGGCTCAGAGGGACAATTTCCAGCAGGATTGGCAAGAAATTGCCTTAAAACACAATCTTCTATCACCTGCATGTGTCTCCGTGTCTCAGGGATAGCAAGATGGGGTAGGTGAAGATAAGCATTCCAGTGTACCTGTATTTGTGTGAATGGTAAATATAGGATCGATTTTCATTAAACGTGTTTCATTCTAGTCTTAGGAAACCAGTGTTCATGTACAGTAGCTGTTGACAGTTTGTAGAGAGTTCCACAGGGCACCATATCAGCTTCTTTTTTGTTCTTTTATGGTCTTCTGTTTGGTTGTTTTGGTATCTAGTTGTGTTGTCTAGCTTTGAAAACAAATGGCCACATATGACAACAAATTTACGTGCGTATGTGACGTGGTTCCTCTGTTACCTTTAGCTGCCCATAGCTGCTTTGCATGCATGAGTCACAGAAAACGTGAGACCGGCCAGCATTTGGGGAAGCTGTGGGGTAAACAGAAAGTGCCAGAAAGGTGTGTATTACGAACCAGCACAAACCTGACCTGTCAACCCAGACTATACTGGTAGCTAAAGGTTTGAAATTTAAATAAATTAGTCATGAGCAATTCTCAACCAGTAAGTTTACATGTGTAATTTATTTATTTAAAACATTCCAACTTTCTGTGATTCAAAGGCAGACCGGGGATAATTTTTCCTATTTATATAATACTTATGTATGAGTCATGACTGCTAGATGTTTACTGAGACATCCCACTATGAAAACACTGTCGTTAGCTTTGCAGAGCTGTTCTAAAATACAGAGTGCTGCTTTTGAGTACAACTGTAAAAAGCTGCAAGGCAGCTCAATTAAGGCAAAACAAATCAATAGCGAAGACACTGTGTTGTGCGGCGTGATGGAGATCATCTCCGAAGTGCTTATCATTGTATTTGGTCCTCAGTAAAAAAAATTAGCGTTCCGATCTGTTAGTCACAGATCCACCCGGCGTGCGTTGACGTTGGTTACGTAAATGCACGCGGTTATCATCGAGGCAGAATCCCAATGAAAGCATGCACAAGTCTCAGGGTTGGGAAACACAAAAACTGCAATGATCAGGAGAATGGATACTTTGCCAGAGGGACATAAATGTGGTTAAATCCTCTTATCAACCTTTAAGATCATCACCTTGCAGTCGCAGATGGATGACTTCAACCTATCCAGTGAATCACTTTGAGTATCATATCGAAGGTAATACCTGAAATGACTCACCCTGACTTTATTTCATAATTTATTTAATTAAAAGGCTTCCCTGATATATATTTATGGATTTCATTTTTGTGCACCCTAGATGATGTATGGCGCCTTCACAATATATTCACTGATAATTTCTCATTTTGTGGTTTTGCAAGATCAACTGAAAATCCATATAAATGCAGTTGCTTATATGCTGATGTATAAGTAACTTCCGTAAGGAATTGTCTGTTGTAATAAATTGGAAGCTCTGGCCTTTATTGAAGTGACTTCTGAGAAAGGTTAACATTAATTCACACCTGGCGGCTGTCAGGATCCATGTGACAGACTGCAAGAGTTTCATGAAGAAGATGTTGGTGGTCTGATGAATCTGAAGTTGGACTTCTCAACTTAAAGTAAAACCAGTTGTCCAGATGACACTATCCCTATCACTGAGCATGATTCAGTGAGGTTGTTTTTCAGCGTGAGGAACCAAGAAGCTAGGCATGGTGGCTGAAAACCAAAAACACTGGGAATTTCTGGAGGAGCATCTGTTTCAACAACAGATATTTGCGTATGGAGAAGATTGATGTTCCAGCATTACAATGGGCCCAAAACAAATGGCAATCACTACAAAGAGTTGGCTGAAAAACAAGAAGGTTAGCATCCTGTAATGGCCTTGCCAAATCCTGGACCTAAATCCCACTGAAGATCTGTGGTACGGCCTGAAAGCTGCTGCCCACTGAGTCGGAGCAAATTTGCACGGAAGAGGCTGGCAAAAATGGCGAAATTGGGATGTGCAAAGCCCGTGCAGACATACTCAGAGGACAAAGTACTGCCAGAGGCCTACCTGGCAAGAATTGGCTCTGGGGTGATTACCTTTCTAAATGAGACGCGAGTCTTTTCATTCTTTAAAGCTGAATAAGAAGGTTTTTTTTTTTTTGCGTCATGAATGTTGAGTTTATTATTGGCGGAGTGGGAAACACGTTATTTCCATGCACTCAAAGTAAAGTGTAACAGAACAGAATGTAGAAAGATCAAATGGTGGAAATACTTTTTGAAGGTACTTATATCACAAAGTGCTCATGAGTTTATGGTTTCTTTCTGTTTTTGTTGGTGAAGGACCAGGATGAACAATAGTGCTGGATTAAGGGACTTTGTTGTACCAAAGACCTTATTTGTTCCCCACTTCCCAGGGTGCATTGAGGGGCGTGGCCACGTCAATGTGCACTACACCTGGAGTGGAATTAAAACTGCTGTAATGCACAGTGCCATTACGGCAATGTGGAATGTGGGGCGGGAGGCTTAATTCATGGAGGAAGTCCTGAATATATGTGTGTGTGGGTTATGTATATACAACACAATGCCATGTGTGTAAATTTGTTATTTTGACATTGTAGGGAATTTTCCTTGGTTCCCACAAGGAGAAACTCAATTTTTTTAAAATCTGTGACTGCGATCAAAAAAATAAAAATGTCTTGTGTTTCTCCTGTAAAACAAAAGTCTTGATTACTTATGGTTAAGGTTAAGGCTGGGATAAGGTTAAGGTTGTCATTGTTGGGATTAGAGTTTTTCCCAGAGAAATGAAAGGATGGTCCCCAAAAAGATATGAATGCAAATTTGTGTGTGTGTTTCAGAAAAGACCTGGTGCTTCAGCCATAATGTACCTATATTCTCAGCCTCTTACTTGTGTCAGTATCGCTGTGACACTAACTGTAAAAATGGCAGCATATTTGCAAAAGGTGGGATTGAACTTCAGGTCCTTGCTGGTAAGTGAGAAATGTTTCATTTCATTGTAAGAGTTTATGCAGCAGCAGCAATGACAAAGCTGAAAGAACCACAAAATATTTAACTTCCGGGGTAAATCAGACAAGTATAGGAAATGTTGGATGGATGGATGGATGGATGGATGGATAGATGGTGCATTTGAAAAATGCATTTTTCCCATGTAAACTGCATTTAAAACCATTATAGCCTAAGTCAGCTGTGTGACTCATACCATTTTCATTAAGCACTGTTGAATCACATGGCTTTTTCAGAAGATTCCCGTGTCGTCTTCTGAATTTAATATAAATTCCAATTAGAACAATCCAGGATTCCCTAGTGTCAGTGTTTCCTTTCCCAGCTGTCATGTCCCTGAGATGCTTCTTGTACACTTTAATTGGATACTGTCAGTCTTGCACCGTATCCAAAAAAGAGACATTTGAGCCAAAGATGACATCAAATGCAGCATGTCGCGTAATTTGACCAATTTGCACTTCAGGCCGTTGGGCCGTGGGGGTCACATAATATTATTGGGCTCCTGCGTGGGCCCATGCATATGGGGCGGGGGGGCACGTGCAGTCAGTAATGAGGGCGTCTTGCCTTGTCTTCATTAGTCATCATGTGAAATTTGTCAGGCTGCCCCCCCATACTCCTTTACTCTTGATCGAGAGGAAGAATATGGGACACGATGCTACCAAAGCCAGAGGTGGGGGGGGGAATTGTTGCAAACTTCCAAGTTCAGAGACCTCCAGGCAATTATGAATGTGGAGCAGCGGAGGAGCATGGGACTGCAAGGGCAGGAAGTGGATACATTCGTGACAAAATAAATGCCACTCATTACATAAGCAGTGCCACTCCGTGCTCAGTCACTAAATTCGGAATCGGGCTTCTTTTTACAGACATATTTTTGCATAGATATAGTTACACAACTGTTATAAAGAGGCATAAAAAATAATGCTTGTGTTCGGAGGAGAAAACTGTTTTAGGCATGGAGTGGGCATGGATTTTACCATGGCACTGATTTAGGTAGCACAGAAAGGCATCCATCCATCTTCAAGTCATTTATTCAGTATAAGCCCTGATGGAGGCCTGGAGGGGCAGACTCAGGATGAGGTGCCAGTGTATCACAGGGTACATCCAGGCACCATATGGACTCTTTAAAGAGACGGATTCATCCAAGCACAGGTCTTTGGGCCACCGAAGGAACGCAGAGGGGACATGCAAACCCCACACATAAAGAGCAGGGGTTTAGTCCAAAATCTCACCCTATGGGGCGACAGGGCTACCCAATTAGCCAACCTGAGCCGAAAAGGGATCAAAAATACAGGCAGACTCATTTTTTCCTGTATATCTCACAAATGAATACAATACAGTAGGTTATTCTAACACTGGAAATGTCATATGAATGTCCCAGCATTAACTTATCGTCTCTTAACAGCATTTAAATATGGCTGGTGCTAGACATACAGTATATTTACATAAATAGATACATATCTGTCACACACGAGGGACTGTGGTAGTGTTTTAACAATATGTGTTTTTCAGTGTCATTTAAAGAGTGGTTGGTTGCTATTGAGTCATTTCAGGGTGTTTTATATTTGCCATTGTAAAAATACCATGTTGCATCATTGAGTATACAGGTGACACATAAAGTTTACACATGAGCATGAACCTTCCCATACTCACTTCTCTCACTGGAATCACTGCTTTCATGCAGTTGGTGCCAGTGTCGGGCCACCAGTGGCCTGTACCCCTCCGAGCTTCCCTTCACCCGATTCCTCAGTTCCGAGCGTCTAATGTGTCCCTTTCACCGATACAAACGGCCCATTATCGTCCCAGCACCAGCCGCGTCTCTCTCGTGATCTCCGATGCGAGATGTGTGATTCTCCGCGTCGGCTAGTCATGACGGCAGCAATGTCCCTGAGGTAAAACTGTGAATGCGGGGACCTTTGAGGAAGGTAATAAAACCTGTAATTACGCCGAAGGTGACATAGCAAAGCCAATTATTCTATGAAAAAAAAGGCAGTTCTTAACATTCATGACTCGCTCCTACAGAATATAAACCGTAATCCACTTCCTTTACCTCGCCTCCACCAAATGGCACCATAGTTATACATCGTAGCTGTTTAGCGGATACTTATGTGGCTCCTACTACCCAGTTGAGCGCGGTTCTAGGTTACAGGGTCACTAAAGTACAGCCTAAAAGCCAAACTGTCCTGCAACCTGGAAGGAAAATCACTTCACAGCGACAAAATTCAGGCCAGAGAGCTTACAGGCCGGGTTAAGCAGGCAAGCATTTCTACAAACCAATGGCACCATTAGGAAGTTTGTTCCTAATAGATGAGGTCAAGTACTGTTTCTTGCTTATAAATTTTAGTTCATAATTATGTATCATTTTTTCCCAACTAGCTTTCTTTTTTTTTTTTCTTGTCAGCGTGACTGGTGTTCTCAGCCCCCTGCTGAGAAATGGCCGCAGCCTCATCGGGTGGAGAATTGTAGCCCCGTAGGTTTTGTCTCTCCTCCCCCAGGCATGGAAATTCCATTACATGGGGATAAAAGCCGATTCTGTCCCTCCTAGATATAGGGTTTTTGTGACGCCGTGTATATAGGTTATCCCTGAAAGGGAAATGCAAGGAGAGGGCATGCCCTCCTGCGGGACAGGAAATTGCACGCCTTTTTAGGATGAACTGGCAAATCTTCAGGGATAAAACTCGCTACATAAAATAGAAGCTTCATCTGACAATTAGCAGGGCAGAAGAATTAAACAGAAGTGCAGGAGGGAAACTGAGGACCCTGCTATTCCTGCCAATTTTAACAACCATGTCATGACAGTGTTATAGTCCATCTATCCATCCATCCATCCATCTTCTGCCCAGTACAGGCTGTAGGATGGCAAGCAGGCCGCACCATGGACTGGATGCCAGCCTGTCACAGGAACCATCAATATTTTCTTACTGTCATAGTTTTGGGTTTGAGTCTCCGCCATGTGTGTGGAGTTTGCATATTCTCCCTGTGTCGTCGTGAGGTTTCCTCCGGTAACTCTGGCTCCCCCCACCTCGCCCCCCACAGTCCAAAAACATGCTGAGGCTAATTGGAGTTACCAGATTGCCTGTAGGTGTGCACTTATGAGTGAATGGTGTGTTAGGGTGCGTTGTGATGGGTTGATTCCCTGTTCTAGGTTGTTCCCTTCCTTGCACCTGTAACCTATGGGATAGGCTGTAGAATCCTCACGATCCTGAATAGGACTAGTGGTTTCAAAAAATGGAGGGTGGATGGATATATATATGTGTGTGTGTGAATATGTACAGTACCAGTCAAATTTTTGGACGCACCTATCCAAAGAAAGGTTTATTTGTACTATTCCACATTTTAGAATGATTGTAAATACATAAAACAAATAACATGACGTATGTGGAATTTTGCACTGACCAAAAAAGTATCAAATAAAAACAAATAGTTGGGGGCGCAGCCCTGAAGGTTGAGACTCAGAAGGTCGTTGATTCACATCCCTCGGTCAGCAGATCCCACAACTGAACCGCTGATCAAGGCCCTTAGCCTCACTTACTGCAGGGACTGGCTGACCCTACTGTCTCCTCCATGCAATTTCATGAGGTGGCCTCCTGGGATGCTTATCCAGCTGTCCTGAAAGAGGACCCACATATATGGTGAGCTCTCATTGGCTGCTGTTCCTTCACACTGGTTAAACACAATAAAATATATTCCCAAATGTTTACAGCTCCACAAAAAGTGCGTCGACCTTAAAGAACTGATAGAACTATTAGAAAGGAGAGCTGTGATCATCACCATCTGATGATCAGTGAGCTGTTACTGCTTATGAATACCTGCACCACGTCAAGAATGGCCGCCGTGTGCATTTATAAATAGTGTTTCTGTTACTACAAAAGCACTTACACTCTGTGGATAAGCCACGCATTCGTCTGAGGACACACTGCTGACAATGCCAGTCCTCTGTACAGTAAGCGTGTGATTTTCTTATTCTGCCAAGGTATTGAAAAGGTGGCATAGCAAAGCAGTCATTTACAGCTGTTTGGTGCTGGTGGTTTTGAGAACCACGTGATAAAAGAAGAGCCATAATATACTCTGTTTGTTTAGTTTTATATATTTTTATTTTCAGCCAGTGTTTTTTAGGTTTCTCTAAAGTGTGGTGACTATCGATATTCTGATCGCTGCTACAATGTCCAGACAAATCCCGTGGTGTAATATATCTGGAAGTCATTTTAGCTTTTAAGTCAAATCTCAAAAGAGATTTGTTTGGTTTTTTTTTTTTTATTTATATTTTTTTATGCAGTGCTGCTTCCACACCCTCCGTCCTCTTTTTCATGGTTCTTTGCTCACTAAATGCTTCTCCTCACGTTTGAACTGTAACCCCTCCTCAGAATCACCTTTGACCTCTAACCTCTCCTCAGACTCACTCATTGTTTCTCTTCACCTTTGACCTCTAACCTCTCTTCAGACTGGCTAAGTGCTTCTCCTCACCTTTGACCTCTGACCCTTTCTGACTCACTAAATGCGTCTTCTCACCTTAATCCTACAGCCACTCCTCTGACTTACTAGAAGCTTCTTCTCACCTTGGCTTCTGCCCTCTCCGCAGGCGAGTACACTGTCATGACGGCTCAGTTCCACCTGAAGCGGAAGATTGGCTACTTCGTCATACAGACCTACCTGCCCTGCATCATGACAGTCATCCTGTCCCAGGTGTCCTTCTGGCTGAACAGGGAATCTGTGCCAGCCCGGACCGTTTTCGGTAAGTGGTGTGCAGGGTCCAGGGCAAAGCAGCCAGATCACGATGGCAGCAGATCTCACAGAGCTCACCGTCCTCATAGGACCCCAGCAGAATACAGGGACCTCAAAACCATTAATGATCCCTACAGTCCATTACCGGTCACTCGTCCCTGTGTTATGAAGGTTTCGGAGCAGGTCACTTGCTGTCCCTTATTAAGGTTTGTCATTAACAGCAAACAGAGGCATTACCTGTGTGTTCTAGGTGGAGCTTAGGGCAAAGACACTGCACCCTGTGTTTGCAGATGAGCTGGTACAAAGTGTTGAAAACCTCAGTTGATGAGCTTTTTTTTGTTTCAATTGTACCCAGACTAGGAGCAATACAGTGCTTAAGTAGATAGACACAAAAGGTTCAGGGTTCAAGGTCCAGGGTTCGAGTGCTGTAGTGTACTTGAGTAGGGCACTTAATCTAATTTGCTTCAGCAAATTACTCCACTGTGTAAATGGTTTTGGGTGAATTAGATGACAGAGGTAGATAAACGAGTAAATAGGTTGCTTCCTACCTCCAGGGTTGGGGGGTTGAATCTTGCCGCTGCTCTCTGGGACTGCATGTTCTCTCTGCGTTGTGCGGCTGTTTCCTCCATCAGATCAGAGACATACAGTTAGATGAGCTAGAGTCCCGAAATTTACCGTAGTACATGCTATGTTCCTAATGATGGACTGGCATCCGATCCAGGGTGCATCCCAGCCTACTGCCCTGTGCTGCCCTGTGCTGCCCTGTGCTGCCCTGCCCCCATGATGCTCATAAGGAGATGGAGGATGGATAAGTAATTGCTTCAGGTGTAAATGGACATGAGTTTGCTGAGATAAATAGAGGTGTTTCTCATGCATTACAGTTGACATTTTGTGTTGTTTTTGTTGAAAGCAAACAAACATTTTTTGAGGAAGCCAGTCAGCCAGTTCCTGGAGCAGTTGGGGGTTGAGGGCCTTACTCAGGGGCCCAGTTGTAGGGGGTTAAGGGCCTTACTCAGGGGCCCAGTTGTAGGGGGTTAAGGGCCTTACTCAGGCGGAGGGGCTTTCTGAGAAGCTCACAGGATACGTTTATTCCACACTGAGCCGGCTCCAAGCTCCAAATTAGCTGTTTGTCTACGTCATATATGTGTGTGTGTGTGTTTGCGTGTGTGTGTGTTTGCGTGTGTGTGTGTGTGTTTGTGTGTGTGTGTGTCTCACATGCAAATCAACGGGCTGCCCTCCCAATCATAATTTCAATAATGTACATTTTTATGGGCCATATTTTGTTATTAAAATAGTGTGAATGTACCTTTAAAGCTTCTGCTCTTTACCAAATGAGGCCTGAGCTATGAAATTAAAATGGCGTATGTGTGGAGTGTTGCTGACAGATGCATTGTTCAAAAAAAATGTGTGAGAAATCAAGTGGAGGAGATCAAATAAGGCCAGCTGAAAGATGGAGAGAGAGAGAGAGAGAGAAAAGGAAAGGCAGAGGGGAGAGTAATGGAAAGTGTAGAAGGAAATCTTTAAGGAGGGACTCTGCGATCAATTATCAGCTCATGACCCCAGAGACCTCATGGGGAGAAGGGTGATGTATGTCCTGACCAGGAGCTGAACCTTCTTGGCAGGACTCCAGACGTCCATACCCATCCCACAACCGCTTCAAGCAGACACTCTGTCACTGGGACAATCTCCATCCGATTTGTACCATCTCATTCTAAATGATCGCACACTCAAAACCCCAGTAGCACTCGGTGTTTTGTTTTCTCACGTTCCTTCAGTAGGGCCGGTTAAGGAAGATGTCTGAGCCGCTGACTCCACTAGCAGTATCTCGCTGGTCAAAACTAATCTAAGCTTTCAGCTGGGTGCTTTGCTGTGCCCCCGCATTTGCTCGCGGTCAGCAGATTTCACCTGATGCTCAGGACTTTATTAAAAGTTGGAACGCAGCATGTGTACTTCACCGACGTGCGGATCTCTCCAACGGGACAGGTGAGGCGGTGTTTATGAGGCCACATGCCCTCCGAGCCTGACCTCAACCCCGCCGTCTCACCGTCGATATTGTCTTCAGCAGAAGTTACCACCTTTACACAAGTATAAAACCCTGCAAATCTGATATGTTTGCTGGAGGGATTAACTAAAAAAACTGCTCAATAATAAACTTGTTTCAGTAGTCAGAAGCCTTCGTACAGAGTATTCGGTAACGCTGGGAAAGTTTCGAGCGCCTGATTGAATGGAGAATGTTTGTTGGTCTAAATACTTATTTATCAAACTGGTTCTGTTTACTTGCGCTCGTCTTGTCGAAGGTACACAGCTCTCGTTTAAGGAATTTCAGCCAGTCTATTTGAACTGAAATTTCTGTCTTTATGCTGTTTCATAATACTTCTTCTTGGACCGCTAGAAGTAAACTCTACTTTTTAAGAATCTGTTGTGTATGTTTTACTCTCAGGACTGCTCATGGAACAAAAATGAAAGGATGTACATTATTTTCATTCACAAAATACACATACAGGTACCTTGGAATGCTTCTCGCATTTGACGTAGACAATTATGGTCGATTATTTGAATAAAATTAAAATACGAGAAATGAGGAAGTAGATTTGAAACATTTTAGCCTTCGAAAACAGAAGCCATCCATACCGTTTTACACATATAATCTGTGTGGAATTCAGACTGATGACTCTTTCCCATCCTGTTTACCGAAATCGTACTAAAAATGGATCCTCTGCAGGAATTAAAGGGTTTGATTTAAAATGAGACAAGTGATGCTGTTCTATTTACTTATAATTAAGATTAACACAACTTCAAAAATGCTATTTTAGGAGTCCTGCCAGATGAAATAGAGCCACAATGGAACAGATTTCCAGGCTTTTGAAAACAAGACTTTAATTAAAAGCCATTTCTTGGCATATGTATATGTTGGTAAACCAAAGATTTGATTAAGACCATTCTATTCTGAATAGTTCAAAGGAAAAATAGGTGATTTGTCCCACTTTGATCTTGTTGATATTACAGATTTATATCATTTTGTGACTATTTTTGCTTTTGAGTGTCTCCCGGCTGCTCCAGCTGTCAGAAAGGCTATATTTGCCACAGGCTCAGTGCAGGCACTGACACGGACGCCTCTAACATCATGTGCCCACGCCAGGAAGTTTATTTGCTTTTTACTGCACACTCATCCATTTGTATCCTCCTCAGTGTGTGCTCATTCATTAGAGCATTTGTACCCTCCATAGTGTGTCCTCATCCATTAGAGCATTTGTACCCTCCATAGTGTGTGCTCATCCATTAGAGCATTTGTACCCTCCTCAGTGTTTGCTCATCCATTAGAGCATTTGTACCCTCCATAGTGTGTG
>JAODJX010000015.1:49517-59613 GCA_026776945.1 Isichthys henryi
CTGCCTTGTGCCTGTAGGTGTGAGTGTGCCCTGTGATGGGTTGGTACTCCATCCTGGGTTGTTCCCTGCTTTGTGCCAGTAGGTGTGAGTGTGCCCTGTGATGGGTTGGTACTCCATCCTGGTTTGTTCCCTGTCTTGTGCCTATAGGTGTGAGTGTGCCCTGTGATGGGTTGGTGCTCCATCCTGGGTTGTTCCCCGCCTTGTGCCTGTAGGTGTGAGTGTGCCCCGTAATGGATTGGTACTCCATCTGGGTTGTTCCCCGCCTTGTGCCTGTAGGTGTGAATGTGCCCTGTGATGGGTTGGTACTCCATCCTGGGTTGTTCCCTGCTTTGTGCCTGTAGGTGTGAATGTGCCCTGTGATGGGTTGGTGCCCCATCCTAGGTTGTTCCCTGCTTTGTGCCTGTAGGTGTGAGTGAGAACCCACAGCATTCAGATTTTGCAATGTACTGTATGACTCAAATCTGTTTAGTAACTGTAACAGAATTCAAGTCATAATCTCATTTTATGAGCAAGAAATACCCCAACCTTAAGTATGTTTGTCCAACACTGGGCCTGTGAGCTCGGTAGCTGTAGGACCTTAGGACCAGGTTTTGCATAAGCAATGAGTATAGAGTGCTATTGTGATAGCGTGCTATTATAAAGTGAATATTAGAGGAAATAAAGTAAAAAATCCAAACCAAATTTTTGTTACAACCAACCGGTTGAGTACTCTGTGACTATGACTCTTTATACTCAACCGGTTGGTGGAAACAAAAATTTGGTTTGGATTTTTTACTTTTTGGGCTTGAACTATCCACCTCTGGTGATATTGAGTGATACCGGATCCAGCAGTTTTGGGCAGAAAGCTCCAAGCACTTAAGGTAGAGGAAATCACCATTCCGCATCTGGCAAGTGCTGACAAACCTGAACAGATTGTATAAAAAAGGCTTGCATGCATGTTGTTTACTGTTCAGCATGTTTGACTTTAGCCTCCTTAACATTTTGCTTTAAGTAAATAAATAACAAAGTGAAAACATTTGTCAAAAACCTCAATTCAGATTGTGGGAAAAGGGTGTCCTGTCCAATGTTTGCGGAAAGCCGGGAATTATTTTAGCTGCGTAAAACCCCATGCTCTCCTTACCCGTAACTGCATGTAACTGATCTTCTTTTTGTTTCATTTGCATTTGGCCAATTTGCCATATGCTAAATGTGAAGACTTAAATCCCATGGTCTTAAGCACACCTGTCAATACATATTGAACTTGTTTTAACCCATAGTTTGCGAGTTAGCTTATGAAGTTCAAAGGCTTCTTGTAGTTCTAGCATTCTTAACGCAGCAGTGGAAATTCTAGTCTTGAGCCACTCGTTGCACATTCCGATCGATCTGTTGCCCTTTCCGTAATCCTGTTACCGATTGTTAAAACAAAGCTGCGGGAATATTTGTCAGTTGGAGGGGGAAAGACACTTGTGAAGGAAAAAAAATCAGTCCCTGATTGGTTTTCTTGGCAGAAAAAGGAGAAAGCCTCTATTATGAAGAAGAACAATGCGTATGCCGTGGCGGTGGCCAATTACGCACCCAACATCACCAAGGACTCTGTGCTTCCGACCATCTCCAAAGGCGCTACGGCCGACCCTAACAAGGCCAAGCCGGACGCCAAGCCCGCAGAGAACAAGAAGACGTTCAACAGCGTCAGCAAGATCGACCGCATGTCCAGAATAATCTTCCCCGTCCTCTTTGGCAGCTTCAATCTGGTTTACTGGGCCACTTACTTAAACAGAGAACCTGTAATAAAAGATATGGTCCCCTCGAAGTAGAAGGGGCTGGAATGTGGTCTAACATACATTGAATATAGGACTGAAGACAAGCCAAATACAACCAGTAACTGCTAAACTATGTACTTTGTTAAACTGGCGTAAAGCAGCCATTGAGTTGGATAATTTCTCTCGTTTTTCTATACCTTTTATCGGAAGCAGTGCTTTTCAAAAGACATAGTATATATACGGCTGTAAATATGTAACTATTTATTTTCACATGTATCATTTTGGCTGATTTTTGTTTTTCAGTGGGTTTTCTTTTTTATTTTAAATATCAGTTTATATTTTTGTCATGTGAATATTCCCTGCATCAGAAGCTATTTAAAAAATGTCAAGCTGTTGTTTAAATCTTTTTAAATTACAGTAGTTTTAAGTAGGTATTGGGGAAAAGAACGATCACTGTACTGTAAACAGTTTACTTATTTATGTATTTATTTATTGTTTTTAAACAAAAGCCTTTGCAGGACGCGATTTTATGTTATGCTAGGGAACTCGTAAAGGACCAAACACCTACAAGTGCTTCAATTTAAACTGTTTCATAGCGTTATCAAGAAAACCTATTTTGAGTGATACATTTGATCTTATTTACTTCTCAGTAAGAATCAGTTTGAAGGTATTGATTGTTGAAATTTATACATTTTTGTGCATTTGTTATATTTTAGCCATATAACGTTTTTTTTTACTCAAGATTATGTTATATATTAGGCATGCAATGAGTTCTTTATTGTCCTATAGGGTTTCCATTTGCCATTTTACATAAGGTTTCTAAAATTAGCAATGATATGTGTATTTGGATAAATGGCAATGCTTTCACTTTCGCGGTTTACCCACTTAACATGTGTGCAATGTTTACATGACACACGTGTCGCATTTACATAGCCAGACGAACACTGCAGGGAAGGGTTTTCTGATTCTCTTCTGTTTACCGGGTGACTATTTTGCCAGTACTTGTAACTATTTAAGAGGAGAAAAGCCCTGTTGTATTTTGATGTACCATGCTGTGCATCTCTAATGAACATATTAGTTATATTTTACATTTTAAGGACTGGCACAAAACCACAAGTTTTTATTTTTTTTGATTATTTATTTTGTTATTATCACTTATTTGTTTATGTGTTTTTTTTTTGTTTTTTTTTGTTTGGTTAATTTACATATTTTAGCAGTTGTATGTTGACCTGAACATGGAAAAAAATATTTGTCATAAACATTTCTATTGTAAGTAAACATGTAGTTTAGTGGGAATCGTTACAGTAGTGTACAGTAATTTAATACATGGTTGGTGAAGAGACTTGATTGGTGCACAGTTTAATTTAATCTAAAAATGCTATTGAAATGAGCAAAGAGAACAACTCCAAATGTGAATCAGAGAAGTTTGTTTCTATTCAGTCATTTTCTTGTAACTATCTCTAGTGCTTTGCATGGTAATATCGCTGTTGGAATTTCTCTATTCCATATATACTGCTCCCAGTTCACACTACAGCCAAAATTCACGACATATATAAATGTATATATATGTTATTTTTCGCTAATCCGGATTTTGAAGCTGAGGTCAGGAATGTTTTCGCTGGGATGCTATTCAAGAACGAGAAAGTTGACGTCTCCGTACGCTCCACATATTCTCTTTCTTCCAGTACTCAACAGGATTGTGCCGTGGTCAAGATTATGCATTGTATGCTTAAGCAATAAAAAAACACCGAGTTGGGATTGTATCCATTGCCTGTTGGATTGTAAATGCAGTTAGTTCACTCTAATGATACCTATGGTCCCCGAAAACTTTCAAACACCTGCAGAATGACATGTAATATTACTTGCTTTGGTGCACCATATTATTATTATTTATTATTATTATTGACCAACTTGTACAAATCTTAATAAATTCACTTGAGTCTAAATTTATTCAAGTTTTAAAATAAGTGCGAAATTTGTGCTTGAAAAAGGAAAAAAAAACCTAAACAAATTCTTACTAGTATTATTAATCTAGTTAATTATACTTAATTTAGTGGTAAAGTGTATAATATTCGTTGGGGGAAGAGAGTGCAGGTTTTGCAGTATTTCTGAGCTTCAACAAATCTCACTTCTTGCTAAGAATACATACCATTTTCAAATACTACAGCAAAAAGAGAGTAAAGGACGGTCACCTACTCTGTAAAACACATTACTTTTATGTTTTCATATATTATTATTATTATTGAAATACCTAAACATATGTTTACTGTAAGGCGTGAGGGTCTCTGAATTTATTCCACCTGGTGTCTTACCAAAGCCTGGTCAGGTTATGTTTTATAAGCCTTGTTATACCCTCTGACTCCTTTTCCTTTGAAATCTTCAGGCTCAATAGCTTAATAAAGGTTTATGTTCTGAACCGGCTCACATACTGTGTTTCATTCTGAGTCACGCACCCCGCGCGTCTCCCTCTGTTTGCTTTGGCCAGATTTTGCCCACAAGGCGGCTAATCCTCAGAGGAGTTTACAGCACGGTTATGCGTCAGAGTCGCACGAAGTACTGTATCTGCGTCTGGAGCTGCCGCTTTCTTCCCAGCAGGTCTCCAGCTGTGTATTTGTAAATGTCTTATGGTCCACAGGCAATGTGCAAGGCTTTGTGTAGCATCAGAAGATATTCTGCAAGTATCCGTCCGTCTATCTATCCGTCTGTCCATCCATCCATCTGTCCGTCCATTTCCATCCCATGCTTATTCTGCAAGTATATACAGTAGAATGCGACGTTTCAGAATTTCTGTTGTAGTCAATGCATGTTTTTAAAATGCTTCCTAAATTTTTTTATCAGTTGACTGGCCTGAACTTCATGTAGCTAGTGGGAATGAAATTTAGTGAAATGAAAAGCCGCTTTATTTGCGATTTGTACGAGTACGGGTGTGAAAACACTGGAATGCTTTTTTTTTTTTTTTGTTTATTCAAATGAAAAACAGCCCTGAGCCCCAGGTAACACTTTGCTATCAAAATTACAGCCAAGGAGCGCATGCAGTGACTCTGCTTTGACAGATTACTAAGGTAGAAGGCAGCGAAGCCTGAGTGTCTTACATCTTACTGATGAATTGCTCTGCATCTGAAGCTACGCTGGTTGCTTTGTCTCGGACTCGAATTTGGGAGTGATCTTAGTTCAGGCCTCTTCATTAACTCTCTGCACAGCACATTGAGCTTCTGCCTTACGGCTTTTTGCCGGTAATAAACACAAATTCTCGATATGTTTGTTACCATAAATGTATTTATTTAAAACTTCCCTGTGCAATTCCGTACCCCATCAGAGTAAGATGTAACTTGAAGTAATGCATGTCGGGTGGCTTGCTGACAATGTGGGCATTGTTATCCTGCCTCTCTGTGGTGGGGGGGTTTAAATCCCAGTCCTGTGTGGGTGAGCAAAGACATGCAAGGTGAATCGGTTTTTCTAAATTTCCCATTGTGAGTGTCTGTGCATCTGTGTGCCTGTGATGGACTGGCATCCCATCCAGAATGTTCTCCATGACTTGTCCCTTAAGTTGCCTGATATACTCTCCAGCCCCCCCCCACCACCACCACCACCCCACAAGCCTGTACTGCATAAGCAGATGGATGATGGGTAATCCAATTTTTCTAAAATTGAACAGACAATGAAACAGCATGATGGAAACAGAGATGGTAGTCAGTCCTGCTGTTTGTCCTCTTTGAGATGTTTTACAGACATTTTTCTCATGTTAAACGCCTATCTAGCATTTTAGCACATTAGCATCCTGTCTTAAATCTTGGTCTGTAACGAGCTCATTTCCAGGTGAATTGGATTGTCACAGTGCCGACGGAAACATCAGGCAGCTGTAGGTTTCCCTGTAATTTGAAGATACAAGGAATTTAATCTCATGCTTCAAGTATTGTTTCCAGGCATTCAAGGAACCCAGTTGAATGTTTACATTAATACCCCCCCTTCCCCCACCCGACACGCCCCCTGCTATATATGTGCATATATAACAGTTGTATGACAATGTGAAGTCTGAGTTTGCCGGGCTGATGCATTTTTAATTACTGTACACTCCAAATTTAGCAGCTGGGGGGGGGTCATAATCAGGGAGATCTTTTCGGCAGGAACAAGTGATGTTTTCCAGCCACGGATCAGCAGATGCTGTGGTGACAGGAGACGGAGACTCCTTAGCCTTGCAAATGAAATTCCAGAGGTATCCATCCCATACCTCTGTCATTGTCACCATGAGCACCGGAGTCCATGGCACTCAGACATCCACCCGCACAAACATGCCCAGCATCTTATTTTTTATGCATGATCCCAGGTGTGGTTACTCTGAGGGACTCCTCCGAGATTCACCACCTGCCCACCTTGGCCTCGCTCTGAGAGAGCAGTAGCTCTCCTAGTCACCGAAACACAGCCTTCGATATCCTGCCTGAACCACGTGGTGAACCTGATGTCATCATCCCGCTCGACTCTCAAGGTCCCACTCCTGTGACCCAGAACCTGACAAATCCACATTCCTTCAGATTATGTTACCAGCAGTTTAAAACCCTTACTGTACGCAGCACGAGCTACAGAACAGTAGTACTGACGTTCCATAAAGCTCCTCGGAAAATCTCCTCTACTATGAGCTTGAGTTCAGACCTGAGCAAATACATACATAAACACAAACATTACATCACGCTTTTGGCTATAAGTTACAGTGAGTTCAGTATGTGACTCTCAGATTCTTGAGAATTCTTGAGGCTTGGCAAATTCTGCCACTCAAAGCGAAATGTGTGGCTACGAAAACCATACAGCGTAGATGTTTCAGATCTCATCCAAAGGGCAACCAAACCTGAAATTAATCATACTGCAGAGAGTGACTCTCAACATCTAACACGACAGAGAAACTTTGCCAAAGTAATCGTGAAAAAGAACACTGGATCCAACCAGTTTTAATACTACAATCCTATATCCCTACATTGATAATTCCGCTGTTGGGCCCTTGAGCAATTGCCCCAGGATTGCCCGATGGTGACCCTGCACGATGACCCCAAAGTGTCCTCTGATCTGTATACAGTATGTGTCTATGCCTCATGGAAAGCAAGATGGGGTTTGTCAAAAAGAAAAGTTCTGCATGGAGATGAATAAAGCATCTCTACTCTGTTCCATTTTCAGGATGTCTCACTAATGTAACTTACATGTTTTGTTCATCAAAAGCTATCAATTAAATTTACATTTGAGGAATCTGGTCTCTGTACTGTATGCCCTTTGTATGGTGCTTAGAGCAGACATTTCCATTGCAGTTATTTATCTTTGGAAATGGTTATTCTGGTTAATAGTCCAGGTAAGGCTGTGAAAGCATGGGTATGGAGATTTCTGTCTTTTGGTTATAGTTTTTGTCATTGCAGACGGACCGTTCGTCTGTACCTGGTGTCTTCTGGACTTCAAGCTATCTCAGGCACCAGGCGTAGACCTTCTCTTGTTTTGTATACAGTATAACTGTCTGTCCCCCCACTGTTCCCTCCTCCTTTGCGGCATCCTGATTCGCTGCACTTGCAATTCGCAACGATCTTTTCCTCCTGCCTCCTGTCCTCCGGGAACAGTCCATATTTTCAACTGGGTTCGTGGGATGGGTTTTCTGTGTCATAGCTGGAGAAGCCTGGGTCCCCACATGAGATAATCAATTTCACATCGGCGGTAATCAGCTCCGGGAGCCAGCAGCCCCATGCTGAGGCTCAGAGAGATTCCCTCCACCTTCATCACAGCTTCATCACACGTCAGAGCGTGGAGAGAAATATCTACGGCTGTCAACTTACGCGAAATGCATGCAGACCAGAGAGGGACAGACGGAATGGCAAGGAGGGGAGAGAATACTGATCTGGTCTACCCACTGAATTCCTCCCCCACAAAAAAAGGCATCATGCAGCCTTGCAGGGGAAGGAGTAGGATTATCTCCACGCAAGGAACGGCTCCCACACAGGGATGCGCGGGGGGAACTGCACGGCTGGAAGAAGAGAGAAAAACCCATTCGATTTGCATTTCTTCAGAGCCTTGTGTGGCACCTTCTGAATCCAGGCCAGGAATCCTCTGCTTGACAGTCCTTGGGAGAAGATCAAGTCTCAGAGTTTAGTTGAATATTGAAGGCCCACCTTGGCATTGCAAGGGGTTGACATGGACCCATTTAACACACATTTTTGAACGTACCTGTCTGATGTGTCCCTGGACTGCCAAACCACACAAGACACTCTGCAGTTATGTGAGCGGCTGCCTTGATGTTTCAGCCTGATCTTGGGGCAATGAGGTGTGTAATCATCTGCAGAATTAGACGTCTAGTTTGACGGTCTGGGGAAGATCAAAGAAAATAGCATGAAAATCAACAAAGACAAGTATTCTGAATCTTGCGAAAAAATATGTCCTGCAGAGAGGCGGAGGGGGGTGTACATGTTGCTTACTCTGTGTCTTTCGTGTGCACTGAAGGTCATTGCCCAGCGGGTGCTGTCATACCCTGGAGAATGGTGTTAATCTGAAATACTACAGTAAAAAAGCCAACCATTTATCGGCATGCTTTTGATAACATTGTCAGGTAAGGAGCTAATAAAGATGACAACGTTTCTAAAGGAAGATGGTTCTGGAAGAACTCACTAATGGGCGATTATGCCTTGGAGGGGATGGGTGCTGTTACTGGGGCCGGAGCATATTCCGGGATGGATTTAAGGATTTATAGCCCATGAAAATGCTCACAACACCTGACACCGCAGGAATGCACCAAAAAGTATATGTTGGGGGGGGGAGACTATTAACTCACCCCCTGACAATCTCAGTGTGATGGTCTTCACCCTTGGTTCTTCCTCTAACCCCTTCAAAATGCAGGACATTTTTAGGCTCTGTTTGCTTGCCATTGTCATAATTTTATCCAACTGAATTGAGCCATTTTTTTTTATTCATACGTATTTGATTGAATCACAGTATATTCTAGAATAACAAAATTACACTTTACACAAAAAAATCTTTTTTTAAACAATCATCTTTGCATTCATTTCATCTATATATGATCTTCACTGTCCTGAATAATTTGTATCACAGCCGACTGCCGCTAAGGAATGAAGAGTTTCTGAAATCACATCATCAAACCATCTATGGTCTTACTTTCCATCAAGTGAACATTTATGCCCTTATGAAATCATTTTTTCCACACCATCATTGCAATGGGTTACATTAGAGGCCCATGGGCAAAGAGCAAAATATCCTCCCTATTTACAAATGAATATTATCACCCTATGAAAACTCTCTTACGATAACATTTAGAAGATGACAAATCCATGTGCTCTCATTAGGAAAGGATGTGTGAGAGTTCCTTTGTGTTCCACAATGACATTTAAATAATATCTACATAAAAATGGCACTTTGTGCTTTGCTGGTCAATCTTTCATTCTCAGCTGAAAGTAAATAACGCCCTATCTCTCATTGGCCCCAAATATTGCCGACAGTGACTCAGAAGACAGTAAAAGGTACGTACGTGGTGAAGTATGGAGACGGCAGCAGTTCTATGCCTTGGCTGTGAATGCGACTGATATCACACTGAGTCTTTGCTGTACAGAAGCTACCTTTTGTCACAAGGAACATAGATGCTAATAAGTTTGTGCTGGTGGGATTTTGCGTGCTGATTAATCGGGGTGATTCCCCACGTGTGTGTGTGCGTGCTTCCGTGTGTGTGTGTGCATGCGTGCGTGTGTGGGTAATATATGGATTCCATTGTGGGGAGCAAATGTCCCCATAATGTGATTAAAAACCTGTCATTTTGACATTGAGAGGAGCATTTCCCGCGTTCCCACAAGGGGAAATTCAAATTTAAAAAAATCTGTGACTGCAATCGAAAAACAAAAAAATGTCTCCTATATTGTTTGTTTACTTATGGTTAAGGTTAGGGCTGGTTGGGGTTAACGGTGTCTTTGCTGGGATTAGAGTTTTGCCCATAGAAATGAATGGATGGTCCCCACAAAGATATGAGTACAGCTCTGTGTGTGTGTGTGTCATACGAAGATTTGCACTAGGATAAAATCAATCAAGGGTAAAATCAGAGCGGCCACGTTGATTGTATTCAGGCTGCATGTGCATTTATGTTTATTGATTTGATGCAGCTTCTATATACAGTATCTATATATCACATCCAAAAAAGTTATTTCATAGAAGCAACAATAGATATTTATGTTTTACATAGTCATTCCCATATAAACACTGTCATGCCCCACTCGTCTGATCCTCGTGTGTGCCACGCCCCCCTGAAAATCCACCTGTGCTTCCCTGATTGTACCCAGCTGTGTCTAGTTACTTTGCTTCAGTCCTGTGTATTTCAGTCCGTGTCTTGCTTC
>JAODJX010000015.1:92060-105158 GCA_026776945.1 Isichthys henryi
CCACGTCACCGATAATGCTGCCACGTGTTCCCACGATTTCACCGAATGATTTCATCATTTATTGCCCCATGGACTCTGCCGTCAACCCAAACTTGACTACTCTTCAGCAGAGTAGCTAAGTGAGCTGGAACTACCTCGATCAGTTTTCATTCAGAAATTGGCTGTTTTCATGCGTTAAGGAGAGGCCCCGTCACTGCCTCTACAGCGCACATCAAAGCACAATGCATTGTAAGAGCTGTAGCGTAGGATAGGGACTGATGACACCATACCGACATCAGAGAGCCCCCTGAGCAGGATTGATGTGCTCTTTAATTACAAGGTGTGCAACTGTTGGGTCAGGCGGGGGGGGCAGCTTCGGGAAGTCTGAGGCAGGGTGGAGGCAAAACCTTCTGCTCCCTTCCAAAGTCCAATATGGCCAAGTCTTGTGAAATTACTCATCAGTCAGAGTCTGTCTCCTGAGTCTCTATTTACCACAAATGAGGTCAGCATATCACCGTGGCCTCCTTCTCTACCTGGGGGGTGGCTTGGTGAGACCGACAAGCTTCCAGCCTTCCCTCATGGGGGGTTCTCACATGTTTACTGGCCTTTGTTGACTGGGTGTGAGCAGCCTCTGTCCCTGGTGATGGTGCTGAACCATTCCAAAGCGACCAGAAGGGACCCTACGATGTTATACTGTGAAACACATTTTTTCAGTCCCCACAAGGGGAAATTTAATTTTTAAAAAAATCTGTGACACTTATATTATGCTTGGTAACTTATCGGCAAGTTTAGGGCTGGGTAGGGGTTAAGGTCATTATTGTTGGGATTAGGGTTTTGCCCATAGAAATGAATGGATGGTCCCCACAAAGATATGAGTACAAGCCTGTGGGTGTGTGTGTGTGTGTGTGAGCATTAGAGGAGTTTTATATTCTGGAAGCCTTCCTGCACACCACTGTAGTACTGAGCTGTTATCTTTGCACTTGTGCTCTCCACGTTAGCTTTGTGGAGTCTGGCCAATAGCATGTTGTTTTCTGAGATCCTCCAAGCACCACATCTGGCACCAAAAAATCACGCCACATTCAAAACTGCCCGGATCACGACTCAGAGCCGTTGTAATGCTTAGCCGTGAGGTGACGGAACTAGCCAACCTTCTCGCTGTACCTCAGCTGCAGCCACATGCCTCTTTGCTAAGAGCAGCGGGCTGTTTGCTATAACAAGCACTTTACCTAATGAACGGGCCATTGACTGTGTTTCGTCATTTATCTGTGACACACGGTGGCCGAACACCGTGACCTCACTCTTTCAGAGCTGTGGAAATACATGCTGCCTTTATAAGGAGATTGTACATTTCGCTCCTCTGCATAAGCTACCTCTGTCTACTGAATTTTCTTCCTACAGCATAACTTGGATGGTGGATCTGGCATCATAGAAGAAAAACACCCGGCCGGCTTCCAAAGGAACCGTTCCAGGCACGTCCCACTGGGTGGAGACCCTGAGACCAAACCAGGATATGCTATTGGGCAGATATCTCCCAGCCTGTTTGTAAACTTCCAGTAATCCACCAGAATGACTAGACTTCATGGTCTTGGTAAAGGAGATCTAGTCTGATCTGCTTGGCATACTGTTATCGTGAACCTCACCAAAAAAGGTGAGAGCTAGGTCAGACCATTAAAGATATCTGGCTTTACATTTACTATATCTTTGCATCAAACCCAGTACTACACCCCCAGTATGAATGCCATGTGTCCCACTCATCGACATGGAAAATGGTTGCACTGGTTTTGTCCTTGTATTACTCAAACTCTTTTCCCAATAGTACCCTTGTAGAAAGAGAGGCAGATAGAGACCTCAGCTGCTATTCACCAACAGCGGAGGTGTTACCGATGCCAGGTATTTAATGTAAGTGGGTTTCTCATAGAGAAAGCTGGAATGGTTTGGATGTACTCATGAGGACCATAAAAGGGAGATCTGACCATGTCAATGAGGCTTGATTCGTGATTTTTGCCACCTTCATCTTACATCCAAAGGCGGCAAAAAATGTTCTGGCAAGTTCAAAGATGAAGGGGATTCTCACAGGGGTTGTAAGTTGTCCTTCGTTTGCTCGATTTAATTGAACCAGTCCCCCCCCAGGAGAACTGATCAGTTTGTTTTATTTGGGTTTGCAATGTGTCACGATTCATTATGGCGCCTATTATTGTGCCCATGCCCCTGAATAGCTTCCGGATGATTTGTGATGGCAGAAATTAACAGGAATTTTAAAAAGGAAACAAAAACTATACATGAAATTGCTCTCCCTTGCTCCGATTTCTCCGCCAAATCTGGCTACCCTGTTTCAACACCAGAACAATACGCAATGCTAACCCTAATCCTGAAAACGACCTCCATCTTCCTTGGCCTCATTAGCACTGCCATTTTTCGGGCTGTCTATCATCTTGAATTTTCAGATGTATTTAAACCAAAAATACTTCTCACACACCCGCAAATCAATGATGATGATGGTGATACACAGTATTAATAATAATGATAATAAGAATAGTAATAATAAACGAACAGAAGGCAGACTGATAACCGAGACATTATTGTTATGGGCGAGAAAATGCTGCATTTTTTTCTCTTTCCTAATGACAAGTGAATTCAAAAGAAAAGGCAGAAATAGCCTCTGCAAACAGTTTCCTTGGAAACAGTCAGAGTGAGAGGATTTTCTGCTTTGAACACTTAAGCCTCCCAGAAAAGGCAAAGCAGAGGATGCTAAAGATCTGAGATTCTTCTGTGACTCTGCGAGGCACGGAAGCTTGACGGCGCATCTCCACCGAGGAAATGCTGGCCCAACGTAGTATTTTAACATGTTGTTGGACTACATTTACAAATCAAAATATTATTTAAAGACATTAGTAAAAACAGCAAGGTGAAGATCAAGTATCTCCTGTCTTAACCAAAATTCGCAAACAACCATTAGGTGAATTGATGTTTGCAAACTGGCCATAATTGTGTTTGTGTGTCCTACAGTGGACAAGATGATGGATGTATTGATACTAGCACAATTTTGGTCACCAACATATCATTAGTCAATATTGATTGTTTTGTTGCAAAATCTGTGTATTTTTAGAGGACAAGTTGTCAACTAAGCCTCTATGTGTGTGGGCAGTGTGAACTTAGAGTGGGCAAGGACTTGATTTTTGCCTGCAACAAACTTGCTATGTACCTGAAATTTTCCCATCTCGAGGGTGGAGTTTGGAATTAAATTTATATTCATGAAATTCTTCACCAAGGTCAAATGTGAGTAGACATAAATGAAACATTCATGGAGAAATTTGGACTGAACTGCGAGGTATGTCCTTCAATGTAACACTCTCATCAGTATATCACCAATAATATTCACACTTATGTTACAGTAATAAGCATTTGTTTATGTGTGACAGATTATTTTTTTGCCATTTATAAATAGCTATTTTTTTGTCTTGTCGCTTATTTATATTAACATATTCCAGTATTTCATTCACTTCAGAGTCAAGAGTTACGTTTTTGATGTGCACACTGGTTATAAAAAGTACTGAAAACTGAGTCACCCACCCAACATCTATTTGCTCAGAGTCATAAGGGGACTTGGGGCCAGTCCTGGGCGTAACGTAACACAAGGCAGGGGTACACCCTGGGCGGGAGAGCAGTCCATCACAGAACATTTCAAAAAATCATAGACTAGGGGCACGGATTAACCAGGCAGCATGTCTTTGGAGGGGCAGCAAGCCCACCCATTAAAAACCATGAAATCTCATAGCATGTCGAGCAGAGGAAGATGCAGTTTGCTGCCCAACACAAATCACTTGCTCAAAAATTTAGGCTATCCACCCATCCATCCATCCATCCATACATCCATCCATCCATCCATCCATCCATCCATCCATACATCCATCCATCTATACATCCATCCATCCATCCATCCATCCATCTATACATCCATCCATCCACCTATACATCCATCTATACATCCGTCCATCCATCCATCTATACATCCGTCCATCCATCCATCCATCCATCTATACATCCAGCCATCCATCCATCCATCTATACATCCATCCATCCATCCATCCACCTATACATCCATCTATACATCCGTCCATCCATCCATCCATCTATACATCCGTCCATCCATCCATCCATCTATACATCCATCCATCCATCTATCCACCCATCCATCCATCCATCCATCCATCCATCTATACATCCATCCATCCATCCATCCATCTATACATCCATCTATACATCCGTCCATCCATCCATCTATACATCCATCTATACATCCGTCCATCCATCCATCCACCCATCCACCCATCCATCCATCCATCCATCCACCCATCCATCCATCCATCCATCCATCCATCCATCTATACATCCACCCATCCATCCATCCATCCATCCACCCATCTATACATCCATCCATCCATCTATCTATACATCCATCTATACATCCGTCCATCCATCCATCCATCCATCCATACATCCGTCCATCCATCCATTCATCCATCTATACATCCATCTATCTATACATCCGTCCATCCATCCATCTATACATCCATCCATCCATCCAACATCCATCCATCTATACATCCGTCCATCCATCCATCCATCCATTTACTGTACCTGCTTTTTCTGTTCAGGGCCGTGGGAAATTTAGGTAATAAATTTGATACGTTTTTTTTAGTACTGCTAGTAAAAGTTGTTTCGTGTCATTCGTATATATACAGACCCTGCTGCAGCTGCTCTAGTCAGATGCTATTAACGTTAAGGGCACCGTTGCTGGCATGAGGCTGAAACCTGGACACACAGCAGCCAGTCCCATTTAGTGATGATAGCAGTTTCATTTAAAATGTGAAACGTATTTGATAAATTGCCAGTAAAAGAATGACATCAATTTCAAATTTGAAGACCCCCCTCCCCCAACACCCTGATCCATGACTCTGCTTGAAAGCCACTAGATGTTCAACTGAATGAAAGCAAAATGGACGCATTCTTCAAGAAGGCAGCCTTATCAATGAGATGTAATTGGGCTGTATATTTACAGGCTCTGCAACAACACTGTGCTAATATTCATTTAACATACTGTGCAAGTGACAGTCACTGCCCCTGCTGTAAGTAACTGCTATTGTTTCCCATGGCGAATAACCCTGTTCTTATCAGGCTGAATACTTTCTACTCATATTATGTCATAGTGTCTAATGAACAGCCCGCCCTCTGTTGCAAATTCCATCATTTACAAGATACTTTTTGGGCTTGACTGAGAATGTCTCAGAGTGCCTTGATGCTGTATAATTGAAACTGCTTTAGCGATTTATTCAGCCGTAAGTCCTAACGAAATAAAGCGTAATTAGGTATTTCCTCCTTCCCGTTCGAAAACAAATCCGTTGTCAATATGACGGGGATTTGCGTGTTTAAGGCGGCCCGCTGAATTTCCATTGGATTTCGTGTTCATTTATCTAAGCCTGGTACTGCGCAAATGTCAATGTAGGACAAGAGTAGCATAAACTGAGGGCCAGAATGTAGGCAAATATTTGGCTAAGGTTTGGCGACCCCCCCCCCCCCCCCCAAATACATGCGCTTCTATTGACTAAACAGGACCTCGGCATTCTAATGCCCGTTTGTCAGCCCAAAGCAATTCTCCAGTGCAAAACTGTATGAGATGAAATTCCAAAATGCTTCCCAAAGCCATTTTTTATTTCTGACCATAAAGTGTATTGAGTTTTCCTTTTAAATGTGAGTATTAGAAGGATTAGCTGTAACCAGTCCGCTGACACGATCTTTATCAAGGGAGAAAATGAGTTGCTTTCCAAGCGTATAAGTTGCACTGGAAATCTATCGCTGTGCTCCAGGGTCAGCGTTCATAGCCATGGCCTGGGTGAACATTCGAGCACAGTAATATTCCGCTTTTAAGCTGAAGATTAGGGATCTCTTTAACGTTCCTTCAAAACCACTCTGCGTTCAAAATTAATGGTATGCAATTCATCCCATTTGTATGTAGCAATATTGCTGTGCCTTGTAATGGCTGGAAGGTATTTATTTAGAAAATAAATAATTACCACCAGATCTGTCTGTTTGACAAAGGTATGACATCACTATTCCTCTTGGCAAACATCAAATCGGCTGCATACACCAGGACATAATTATCATGTTTTTTTTTTCTTTACAAAATGTAATTGCAAGGTCAGACGTACTTGTTATTATTCAACATTTGCATGTTTTAGAAAATTGTTTAAAATTTATGCCATGTACTCCATCGGACGCCTTTGACTGGCCTCCTGATGACAGCTTTTCAATTAAACTGATCCTTTCAGCCTCTCCAGATATTTGGCTCATTATAAATTACTGTAAGTGTCTGGAGCCGCCGGGGTCTGACTGCAATCCTTCATGGTCGGGTGTCAACTTTGGCACCAAAAAAGTGAGAATCACGTAGCTGACACACATGGAAATGAAGCTGTTGGACAAAGCGATTGGCTGGAGCTCGGCTGTCGAATGGGACGGCTGACCTTTCATGTGCTTGTAAGTTGCTCATCAGTGAGGGGCTTTAAGTCCAGTGGAGACTGAGACTGTATAGTACCATACCCCTAACCCTAAGCCTGCTGTACACTGAACTCCGGCCACCCCATTTGGAGACACAGGAGTCCATCTAGGGCGCCACCTTCTGGTGAAACTTGCCAAGGACACACATGGGATTTGAATCGCTGTGTACCCTGTCTGAATAAGAATCTGTTTAGAGGTTGGTGGATCAGTACAGGGTGCCTCGTAATCAGAGGGGTTTTCTGGGAACAGACTGACCATTTTCCATCTAAAGACACCTCAGCATGCCGTGTCGAACCATCTGGATTTTCTAATATGCTCTGGAGGCAAAAAAAAAAAAGTATATATTCATAGCATGGAAATGTATGCGTTTAAATAATAACACTCATCCAGGAATCGGAGAGTTTTCCACACCCCCCCCCCTGCATGTGTTTCAGGGATGAGGCAGAGATGAAAGTGTTATTTCATGAAATTTGCAATGCCTGTGAGTTTTATATCACCTGGCAGAATGGGAAGGACTGCAATTGTCCTTCCATGGGGGCACCCCTTCATTTCAGTCTGCAAGCAAACGGTGCTGCTTTTTCAGTGTGAAACCGGTGAGCTCAGATCACCTCGGCTGAGTCACACGAGATTAACCTTCTTTAAAATTCAAAAGCGCCGTCGCACGGCGGCAATGGTGACACAGTCGGCTCCCTTTCGGGCGGTTTGAAGGGCCGCAGGATTCGAAATGTCATGCCATTAACGTGAGAAAATATCCAGCGTGCCTACATGTTAATTTAGTCCCAGGTGCGATGTCGGTGAGTGCGGGGGTGGGCAAAAACATGGAACATAGTCTAAGCACGCTTACCATAGGGACAAGAATTAGGGGGGGAAATTGCAGAGACCTCCCCATTTCATATAATATCGATATTTGCCAAAATTATATGTATCACGGTTTTTAATAGTTTTTTTCTGTAGAGCAGTTCAGGTCTACATTTAAAGTAAAGACTATGGTTGTAAAGGTACACATATTCGACATGTGCCTTCATCATTAATATAAATTATTTTTGATTCCTTATGGGGAAATTTTCTTTTTGCCTACCCCATCTATGTAGCTCTCCATGGTACACAGACACAAATGTAGGTGAGAGCAAGCTTGGTATGGAAGGGCAGTCACCGGTAGTGGCACCCATGGAGCTGGGGGTTAAGGGCCTTGCTCGAGGGCCCTCAGACGTGAGCATTCTGCTGAACCGGCAAGCTCCCGATCGCAGGCACAGAGGATTAACCTGCCACATGCTACTATCAAATGAATGAATACATTTCTTGACACGAGCAAAACCTAAACTTACAAATAGCAGTTCGACCCCGAAAACATTATGGTAATTGTGGCTGTGAGTTTGGTTATAGCTAATGCTGATTAAAGTCAGTCATAACTGGTGGTTTAGTTTCCTAATAAAGTACGCCAACAGCGGATAGAGTATACTTGATTATATGTGTTAATACCATGTAAACGTTACTGGTTTCCCTACTATATATGTATATCCACAGCGAATCTTGCAGATAGCTATATTCATGTCTAGTTGACCATTCACTTTATAGAAACCAACGTCTGCTAAATTCCGGATTTAATTTGAAACAATGCTGGATATGTTTCTGCACATACTTTCTCATTCATGGTAGCGCTGTGTCAAACTTGCGCATATCAGTCCCTTAACAACATGTGTGCAACTGGGCAAAGAAATTGGCAGCAATAAATGTAACCAAGATAATTAGAGTAACCTACATTTAAATTAATATTTAAAAATCCAATTCTTAAGTCAATTTAGAAATCAGCAGCTTGAAGAATCTCAGTTTGTAACTGAATCGATCCCCCCCCCCATCACTGGAATTCCGGATCTTACTGTGTCCATTTTAAACTGGGCTGTCAAGGGCTTGATTGCAGGTGCGGCACAAAGTCATAAAAAGGTGAGAATAAAAAAAATAACTGCGGGTTTTATTTTAAAAGTATCATCACCGTTTTATCGTTGTCATCGTCTTTGATGTCATTTGATGTTGCCATGGTTTTCAGCGTTATTAGTTTCATTATATTTCCAGACTCAAGAGATGTTGGAAGAAGTGTTTCTTGTTGCTAGGTAACCCTGGCCAAAGCTCAGTATTGAAAGTGCGGTCGTGACGTTTTTTTTTTTTTTCCCGTGATTCTGGGTCGCATCCATCATGAGGAGGACCTGCGTTTCTCTCCATATGAAGAGAGACAGAAAACATACAGGCAGAGCGGCGAGATAAGCAGCGGTATTAAGCAAAATTTTGGGAAAAGGGAAAATCATTTCTAATATATCACGCGAAGCTAATCTGTTAAATGCGCATTTCGCTGTGGTAGCACGTACAGCATATATATCTTTTCATTTTTCTGTTGTTGTTTTTCCTGTGTTTGAACTCCTGCTTTTGAGGTCTGACGCAGAATAAATTTTCCCGCGTTTGAACTCAGTGGCCGCTATGCGCCAGCCCCCACCTGATTTACAGCTAAAAGACCTTTGCGTGTGTCAAAGTGACTATCAGCATCATCACGTACCATTGATTTTCTGTTGGATATATGTGCATTGTTTTAGCAATATTAATACTTTTTTTTGTCCATTGAGTTTAGGGAGAATGTCTCAAGGAATAAATAATTACATAGATATAAGAATTTCTCAGAAAAGATTGGAATGTCATGCTGATGTTGGGGGGGGGGCAGTAGGCTCGACCCCCTGTAGAACTGTAGAATGCCCCCACCATTAAATTTCCCAAACAGGGTTGGAGGTCCCTGACAATACAGTTTGGTGTTATGGAATGTATACAAAATACCAGAGAAACTGCTAAACACTTTTAGGAAACATATTTTTAGGGGAACTGAGAGAGAAATCAGGGGATCTGAAGCCCCAATAAATAGGGTCTGGAACCGCTTATGGGGTGGGGTAACAGCTACTTCACCATCATGGCTCCAGGTGGGTCTCGTTCCTAAGCATCTCGCCGAACACAGCTTCCCAAGCCAGGCTTCATCCACATGGCAGGACTGCTGTTCACAGCAGGAAACATTATGACTAGAGGATTAGCGAGGGTGACTTGTGCCAGTCTTACTGTGCATCCGGTCCAGGCAGCTACCTGGCAAACTACACCGTTTGTCTGCCAAAGTTCTGTCACACGAACCTGGAAAAACATGTGAACCTGTAATTAAGAGGAGCTCTGTTAGGAATGTCGTTCTGCTCCACAACTTATAGTACAACTATGGTGATATATTTACACTTAGTGTTTTATTTTGTTTGTTTTGTTTGTTGGTTTTGTTTGTTGGTTTTGTTTGTTTTGTTTGTTGGTTTTGTTTGTTTGTTTGTTTGTTGGTTTTGTTTGTTTTTTGTTTGTTTGTTTTGTTTTGTTTGTTTGCTTTTATTTTGCATTCTGGTGAAGTCTTAGAAAATTGGTATTCTGTCCATAGCTTTGTGCCCCATTTTATATGGAATACTCTCCAGACTCAACACAATCCTGCACTGATAAGTGGTCATGGATGGATTGACTGATTCTGGTGGTGGAAGAAGCCTTTCGTAGGGTTTAGTTTTGCCTGTGATGACTGAGTGTGAAACAGAAGGCTGACAGAAAGTCACCTGCCTTTCTCTGTTTCCCATAATCTCTCCTGACCCGTCCCCTACTTGTCATTTCAGTTGCAAAACACGCTACCTCTGCTACAGCAAAAGATCAATGCGATTGAATAGCGAGGTTATTGGTTCTTCTGCTTTCCCTCTAGAATACAATCCAAACGAACGCAGTCAACAGTGTTAACCCAGAAAATTGAAAAGAATCACTGGTCATGTGGGTCGAACGGAGCACTTAGGCTGCTGTGGAAGTTTATTGTCACCGTGCCCTTGCTCATGACCTCTGGGATGACCTTTGGCATGCCAAGCCTCTACAGTACAAGCACGGGGGTTTCTTTCAGTCCATGTGGCACAGCTCGCCCACTAACAGACGAGGGAAAACTCAAGGCATGTTTCTCCTGCTGCATGGAGGATTCCCAGCGGGAGACAGGAGTCCAGGTTTCCCTCTGAGAAAGAAACCGTGTCACGTCAGACGTGGATGGTGATTGGAGCCAACGCACTAGAAAAAGGAGGGGGGTTTTTAAGTTTGATATTTACATTTTATAATATAAAGCACCTTCTTAAATACACATTAACTTTTTATACTGTGACATTTGAAGGTACTACTACAAAAAACGTTATACAGTGAAGACCTTTCAACTGACTATGAATAAACGGCATCAATTAAATACATATTTAATCTATATCAGCCTGCCCTGAACTAAGGACACCTGTTAAATACAATACCTAAAGGAATTGTATAAGGAACGGAAAGCTTAAATAAATTTCCATCCATAACCATTTATTTTATACAGTCCTCAGGGACTCCTAGACGGTCCACATTTTTGCTCCCTTGCAGCTCCCTGCCGGACAGTCCACATTTTTGCAAAAGGGGGGGGGGGGTCCCTAAGGACTGGTTTGAGAAACACTGCAGTACAGTTTATAGGCTACAAGCTGTAGGGCATACTGGATGGGATACCAGTCTATCACAGAGCCAAAGTATACTGTAAAATACTACATATACAAGCCATATTAAAGTCTTCTTTGAAATATACAGACTCAAAAATGCAGATTAATAATGCTTTGCTGTTTATGGTCAAAAGTCTATCAACTTTCTCCTTCAATGTGATGACTATTGCCTACGTACCTTTTATCCTTATAGACTGTAACCCTACAATGTAAGATCCCTATGGGGATTTGCACTGGATCACAGTGCCAATCATGTGTTAGCATTCCTCAGTACTTAATTAAACACCTTCAGTCCCCCCCGTCTGTAATTACTCACTGCCAGTTTTGGTATTCTGGCAAAGCTTGATTCTGGCATGGGAGCCAGTGAGGAAATAAGTTATGATGGCTGAAAGGTATTTGCAAACAAAAATAAGTGACAGTGTAAAGATCTTTTCCTCTGAAGTGCTCTTTGGTTTCTTTGAGGCACCCTGGTCTCGTCTGATCAAAGTGAATCATAACCCCCACCAGACTGCCCCCGCAGGGACACATACACGCTCAAGCACACGCCCTCTGTCGTCGCTCATTTTACGCGTCTCGGTCTCTCTGACCAGAGGCGGCTCGTGGTTGGATGGACGGTTGCGGAAATTACCGCATGTAGATCGTGGTGGAGGTTGATCTGAGAGGATGTGTCAGAAAGGGATGGGGTTCGCAAGGTGACGTACGCACTGAGGGTTTCAGCTCTAAAATACCAATGAAAACTGCTTTTAATCCTGGAAAGTGCAGTAATGAACACAGCGCCACTGAGATTATTTACATCAATAGATCTGAACCTTACATGTTTTAATTAAAGGGTTTTTAATTATATATGCATAATAAAAGTAACATGTAATTATATAAGAGGTATATCATTTAGAATGTCAGTACATTCATGAGTAGATGTATGTTTGGTATGGTTTATCGGCTGATTCTGCTGTGTCAGCTAATCTCTCACTTTCTTAGCTCACAATTTTATTTGCACAAATTTTCCTGTAAAAAAGTTTGGCTTCTAAAGCCTTTTTTCACTTTACATGGAAACAAACAAACAAACACATAATTATGATATGTGTCTGTTATCAAGACAATAGTATTCCTATATAGACACGGCAATGTAATATTCCTATTCCTATATTTATATGAATAATAACAAATAATTTAGGCAATATGTTTTCGAGAAGGTTTTCAAATGGTTTTTTGGTGGATTCTTGTTTAAAAAGCAAGAGTAAGTCTCACCCTGAGAGTTCTGTTGACAGTGCGCCTGCTTGTACATGCATTATTTTGTGCATAGGAAGATCCACTTTTGTCACTTACAGATACAGAATGTTTACAACAGCTTCTATTCTACCGCACAAGTTATTGAAAGGGGAGACTGGAGTGAAATACTGCAGCCTTTATCTTAGTGGTTTAGTCTGGCCTTGCAGCAGTCAGATCCACCAAATACCTGAGGTTAGGCCATCTAGCATCATAAGTCACAGTTTGATTAAGAGAAACCCTTTGACAAGAGATATGGCAGGGAAGGAACCACACAGTCAATAAAGTGCCGTTATACTTGGGCTGCACCTAATCCATACTGTCTGCCAGGTAGGAAGGTCTGTTAGAGGTCATTGAGTCCATTTGTCAGGTTACTTATGACAGGCCAACTATAGGCTTTACTAATCACCGCAAAAAAGATAAATGGAACTTGTGAAGCTCCACAGAAGGTTGACAGCTAACCTGGCCCCCCAACGGCCAGATCCTCCTTATATTAAGGTGAAATTAGAGCGGTGGCACTCAGTCATGCCTCTTCGCGAGTGTTTTTTCTCACTTGCTGTTTGTGGAGTAAATCAGTCCAGGACAGAAGCGGAAATGAGGTTCGGGACGGAGGGGTGGAGGTAAGGGCTGGCCGTGATCATCCCTGGGAAATACAGTGATCATCCCTGGGAAATACAGTGATCCATCCATCCATCCATCCATCCATCCATCATCTGCCGCTTGGTCCGGGATCGGGTCGCGGGGGCAGTAGCCTCAG
>JAODJX010000015.1:141707-155439 GCA_026776945.1 Isichthys henryi
CGTGCCCATTGCTTCCGGGATAGGCTCCGGACTCCCCGCGACCCAGTAAGGATAAGCGGTTTGGAAAATGGATGGATATTATACGTATATGTGAGGGTGTGGGGAAAACAATTGCCATTTGTCACAGTTGTTTAGTGTTCATACCTTCGTAATATGTTCTCTCATATCCCCCAGTTTTTTGTTTGTTTTTAAACTATGTTGAGATTGATTTTGGGTGTATTTCTCTTATGCAGGGTCATGTTGACTTCAGCTATGAAGTTTCCAGATCAATCTCTGCATGCCAGGGAGTGCTGCTGATAGTCGACGCAAATCAGGTAAGATGTTTTTCCTTCGAGGTCAAATGGGCAAATCTGTCTCCACATTCTTTAATTATGGAACACATTTGAACAGTGTAACAAACGGAATCTGTTAGATTCCCTTTTAAACAATTATTTTGTGATACTATTGAAAATTGCTCTTATACAGCTGCACATGTCACATCGGACGTGATGTTGACTGCTGATTGGTTGACTGCTGTTAAACTAATGATGCGCATGTGATTGTTGTGTCCAATCAATTTGAAGGGGATTCAAGCACAGACAGTCGCCAATTTCTATTTGGCCTTTGAAGCTCATCTGACTATCATACCCATTGTAAATAAGGTATGTGTGAGCTTGCTGTATGTATACTTACTGTATGTGTAAATTAGTTATACTAATTTTCAGAAAAGAAGTAGTTTGCATGTTGTAATAATTTGCATCTCTTTGTTTGCTATGTTCTTATGGCCAAAAGTTCTGTTGGTTTATGGGTAATTTTTCTCTCTGCATAATATTTTAGATTGATTTGAAAAATGCTGACCCAGAAGGAGTGGAAACACAGATTGAGAAAGTGTTTGAAATTCCAAAAGAAGACTGCATACGGGTATGAAGCTTCAGGCCGACCAGAGCCAATACCGTGTGGGTTCATGGTACTTAATAAACCCGATGACTCCCTCTATTCTCAGATTTCAGCCAAATTAGGCACAAATGTTGAACGAGTGCTGGAAGAAATCGTCAATAGAATTCCTCCGTAAGCTTTTATTCTCATTCTTCATCAAACCCTTGAATTCCCCATATAAATTGTTTATATATAATTTACAGACAGATACAGGTTATTAATATACATTATAAATTATTCTTTACGATTAGGCATTATACAATATATTTAAATTACTTTTGTTTTTATGCTATTGTTCTTATTGTGCTGCCTTAAAGTTCTTGAAAGTTTTCGCTGACCTGCAAGGATATTAAGACAAAGCATTAATATGAAGCATAAATACAAACCAGAACTTTGGTGATATGTTGCTAGGGTCTGTATGGTTTCCACACAAAGTAATAGTGTTTGTCCAGTGCTGATGTTTGTCAGTATATGTGACTATATTTAAAATCTTCCATTCTCCCCCCCCCCCCCATCTCAGTCCTAAGGCTAAGACAGATAACCCCTTCAAAGCGCTGGTCTTTGATTCCACCTTCGACCACTATAGAGGAGTGGTGGCCAATATCGCCTTGTTTGGGGGGCAGGTGCGTAAAGGGGACAGGATCGTGTCAGCACACCTGGGCAAGGTGTATGAGGTCAACGAGCTGGGAATTCTGAGGCCGAATGAGCACCCTACAGACAGACTGTAAGTCTGCCATGAGCTCTGGGCCACTTTGGGTGTGATCGGCATTGCTTACCATAACAATGTTTTATTGATTAAGTACATAAATCGCATAAAAATGGCTCCAAATCTTCCTTCATAATCCTAATAATACCAAAGTTATCTGTACTGAGCTTTGGTTTTATTTTTTTAAAACGTACAGTCAGCCTTGTTATGTTAGCCCAGTCATGTAAGCAGACTTGCTGCCCTGCAGGTTCGCTGGGCAGGTGGGTTACATGATTGCAGGGATGAAGGAGGTGAAGGAGGCTCAGATTGGGGACACCCTGTTTCTCCAGAAGCATCCCGTCGAGCCCCTGCCGGGATTTAATCCCGCGAAAGCGATGGTGTTCGCCGGTATGCATCATAAACGCGATAGCTGCACTTGACACTGTAAGAGATGACCAGTTGCGGATGTACGAGTCAGTTAAGGTAAGATGCCTGCTTCTCACTCCGCTTCTCCTTGGCCAGGCATGTATCCGACAGACCAGTCGGAGTATAACTCCCTGCGCAGTGCGGTGGAGAGACTGACACTAAACGACTCCAGTGTGACAGTACAGAGGGATAGTAGTCATGCCCTGGGAGCCGGTTGGAGGTAGGGATCTGTCTGAAAAAGGTTTCACGTTGTGATGTCTGAGGCACTCCAGGCTGTGATGTCAGAGCATGTTCTGATTAGGACCATACTTTGGGTTTACTCGCACTAGGCGATCTGTACCGTACCTCAGCACGTTTGACCGCCAAAGTCCAGTTTATTTGATTAGCATAATCACTCCGTGCCGAGCTCGGGCCCATTTGCAGAGGTGAGCCCGAGCACAGTTAGTAAGTATCACGATACTGGTACTGCAACAATGCTGAAAAAAGTTACGTATTTTTCATAGTGAGTTATGCACTTACGCATTTAAATTGCTACTGTTTTAATTTTTATAAATTAAGCTGTTGTGCACTAATGCACATGCCCTAATATCGCCAAGCATCGCATTATGATCGCTCTGATTCATTCAGTTCCAAGAAGAATGATAATACATTCTATTCAGTTTATAAAGTGTCCGATCCACCTCGGATTGTTATGTACGTCTGCCCTATAGTTATTAAAAATGCATGCAGGTGGGGCGGAGCACTGCTTGTAAGGAGAGTATTGGGGGCTGGGGGGGGGATCAGTATGGATGCGATTTGTTATATGGATTTTGAGACGGCACTGCGCTGATGAATGGGGGGGGGGCGGGGAAAACCCGCAGGCATGTAAAACGTATTTATATAAATAAGGGAACAGGTAATATGACAGAAGCCCCCCATAAAGGTTACAGCAGTTCCTTTTGTTTTCTTCTGTTCATCTGCTCAGTAAACATATAGAAAAATTGCCCACAGCACATCATGCTTGAGTGATTAACTGCTTAAAACACAGCGCAGTATAACATCCTGTAGGTACAGATGCTGGTTTGATGATGCTAACGTTAATGTTAATGAAGCTGAGCAGATCATTTTTAACAAGCTGATATTTTAGTAGCTTTCACGTCTTTTTGTGCACAGCACTTAGCAGATAAATCACGTTTGTATGATTCGGATTCAATCGTGAGTGTTAGCAATGTTTGTAATAGTGCAGTTAGTACTGGTACTAAAGAAGCGTAATACCGAACAGCTTTAATAATTCGGTACCTTTTCAGTACCAGTATCCCACGTAATACTAGTCTACAGCAGAGGTGTTTGCTGGAAAGTTGAGCTAATGAGAGTATCCAGGAACAATTGGATACAACACACTAAATAAGATATCTTCTTATATTTGTGGCACGAAAAAATTAAAATTGCCGTGTTGCATACTAGATAAATCTTTGTGTGTCATCGTGCCTAAAAGTACTGCAAATAAGTCGCACAATGGGGACATTAATCATGAATTGCATTGTGCTTCCTATGTTGAATTCAACACAGATAGTTGCACAGGGATGATGAAAGCGTGCTCGGGCCAGGATCGCGAAGTACGATATGAGCACAGACCAGAGGGGAAGTCAGTAGGGGGGGCGATCATGCTTGGGTGCGGTACGAGGCAGCTGGACCAAGTATGCGTACGGTCTTGAAGTCATGCATTGGGTGCATTTTTTTTTATTATTATTGCCATCTACAGGCTGGGTTTTTTGGGGCTGCTGCATATGGAGGTGTTCAACCAGCGTCTGGAGCAGGAGTACAACGCCTCGGTCATCGTGACGACGCCCACCGTCCCATACAAAGCCATCCTCTCATCGGCCAAGCTCATCAAGGTAGGAACCCATCCTCGGGGGGGGCATTGCAGCGCATTATCTCTACTCAAGCCCCAGTAAACAATCACCCTGATCTTCTTTTCTGATCAAACACAGGAATATGGGCAGAAGGAGATCACCATCATAAACCCAGCCCAGTTTCCTGACCGCTCCATGGTGTCGGAGTATCTAGAACCCATGGTCATGGGGACCATCATCAATCCCGATGAGTACATTGGCAAAATCATGACCCTATGCCAGGTGTGTCTACACAGGGGTCTCCTTGGGATTTTGGGCTGGACTGGGTTGCATGGAATGACTTTGGTTTAAGTTTACTAACCTAGTATCCCTGATGAGCAAGGGTGTGTGGCCACCACGGGGCACACAGGTACATAATCACATACTCATTGGGCGATACGGAGATGCCAGTTTATCACACTTCCATGTCTGAGGTTTTCTGGAAGCCAGACTATTAATGTGCAGAAGGGAAAATGCAAATTTCGCGCATTGCACTGCCCTGAAAGTATAATGCAAATGGAGTTTTTCAGGGTACGCACGCACCATGCATTATTTTGCTGGCTGATTAAGCACATTTCTGCTGTATTAAACCCCAAAAATACACCCAGTTAAGTTCACACCAGTAAATAGTTTTGTCTCGTGCATTCTCGCAGAATCACAGGGCCATCCAGAAGAACATGCTGTACATTGACGACAAGCGTGTGATGATGAAGTACCTCTTTCCCCTGAATGAAGTCATCGTGGACTTTTACGATCACCTAAAGTCGTTGTCTTCTGGATACGCCAGGCAAGATGCCACTTCTGTTTTCAACATTTAGTAACACAGTTACCTTACACATTAGCATGATCACTGATCTCAATATTTTCCCTGAAATCAAAAACTTCAGGTTTGAACCAAGTACAGTCACTCCTCAGTTAATGACCCCTGTTTAATGACGGCACAGACTTACCACCAGCTCTCGAATGCTGTACGAGAACTTTGCTCATGGAAACGACAGCGCGGCATCTTGGCGTCAATCGTCTCATCTCACGTCAGCCTTCCTCAATCTGTCTCGTTCTCTCAGTCGCACAGCATTCATTATATTACCTCCCACATATTTAAAAATAAATGTATAAATACAATAAATGTTAAAAATGGTGCAACGGTGACATTAAAACTATATCTAAAGATGGTCGACACCTCTACCAGTACAGTATGCTTGAAATATGGGTAAAGGGCAGCTACTTATTAATTGACTAGTCGTAGGAATGGAACTTGGTCGTAAAGTGAGCAGTGTCTGTATTGAATTGTATTGGTGATTGATAAAGAGGAAAACGGGTTTAATTACAATAGCATGTATGATTGTTTGCTTA
This sequence comes from Isichthys henryi, assembly GCA_026776945.1. Taxonomy (NCBI): domain Eukaryota; kingdom Metazoa; phylum Chordata; class Actinopteri; order Osteoglossiformes; family Mormyridae; genus Isichthys; species Isichthys henryi. Next base: position 146,958 of record JAODJX010000015.1, read on the forward strand.
TGATGATTTCGCTTCGTAGCTTTGACTATGAAGAAGCAGGCTACCAGCCAGCAGACCTCATAAAGATGGACATCTTACTGAATGGGAAACCGGTCGAGGAGCTGATCACTGTTGTCCACAAGTAAGGCTTCCACGAGATCGCTTTCAACTCAGAATAATCGAGCTTTGTAGGTTTATCAGAAAAGTCACCGGATTTGAGATACAAATGTCAGACTGCCGTTTGTAGTCTTGAGACAGATACCAGTTCAGTAAAAAAAAAAAAAATAGCTGTATCGTAGGTAAAGTGGAATAAAATATTTGCTACTGTAAACAAACTATGATTCTGGTGAACAAGACAGAATTAAGGCCAGAATTCTGATAGACCTTTTTAAAATAATGAACCAGAAACTGTAACCTGTCTGTAAACTTTTTTGTTTCTAGAGATAAGGCGCACATTGCTGGCAAAGCCATGTGTGAAAGGCTGAAAGAATGCATACCCAGGCAGCTGTTTGAGATAGCTGTACAGGCAGCCATTGGGAGCAAGATCATCGCAAGGGAAACGTGAGTATTTGTGTATACACAATGCATATTGATGTGTTCAAACACTGTTGTTGGAATGGGTGATGCACGGGTAAAATAACTATGATTTATTTGTAGCAAATTAATGCAATTACAGGTTTATTCACTTACCAGCATGAGTTGAGAGTCAAATAAGTAAGAGCTTGAGTATTCATACTGTGAGTGAATCTGCTGAAGAATTACATTTGGACTTTTGTAGGTTTTTTTTTCTTCCATATTATAATCCGTGTGCCTTCCAACAGCATCAAAGCCTATCGGAAGAACGTTCTTGCGAAATGTGTAAGTGTGCTTCCTTCTTAATGATTTAGCTCTTCTGGAGAGCTGGACGTTGTCCTCTGTCCAAGGTAGTGAGTGGTGATATGTTTTCTCTAGTATGGGGGTGACATTACTCGGAAAATGAAGCTGTTGAAGAAACAGGCAGAAGGAAAAAAGAAGATGAGAATGATTGGGAATGTGGAAGTTCCCAGAGATGCCTTCATCAATGTCCTAAAGAGAAAGGACAAGTAATGCAGTGGCTTCTAGCACGAAGCGAGTCCATAAAGAAATTCTCTGATTTTCACAAGGTGGAGACGAGATGGTCTGATGATACTTGAAGCTGAAAATCAACATGTAAATAAACAGTATTGGTAAAATATAAGAATTCTTTTTATTGTAAGGAAAGCTCAGTGGTCAGGTGCAGTCTGTGAATGACATTTCCACTGACATTCTCTGTCATGCAGCCGAACTGGCAGAAAGTGAACACAAGGAAGGCCATGAAAAAGGTGCAGGAGAGAGGATTACGAAATACGCACATGGTCCCCTGTGTGCTCAGAGAAAATTAAACAAGTACACATGCACAATGTTGGTAACACCTCCCATTTCACTTACTGAGATGAACACAGAGGAAAGGCAAGAGTCTTACCTCCCAAAAATAAAATTAGCAAAATGTAAGACTTGCATTGCTGTGTGCAGTATGCTAAAACAGGAGTGACCACACTGCACCAGTGGAGGAGCGTACAGAGTAAATGACCTCACCATGATAGTGAAGTGCAAGAAGGTTTAAGGTTAATATGCCAGGATACAGAGCGACAGTACTGACACCTCAGCACATCCTGTTACAGAGAAAAGTAAAGGAGTGTGGAGGGCCTGTTCTGACAATCTTAACCAGTAACAAGTCTGTAATATATGAGCTCTACCCCAGGCTAAGTATGTTGTTGAGGTCTAGATGAGGAGTTGGACCTACGAAGAGATTAAAGAAGAGAACATACCAACTTGCTAAATGTCTTTTTTTTAAACTAAATGTAGAAACAGGTGCATGTCTGAGCCTGAAACAGATCTCAGCACTTTCACAGTGACTGAAGGAGTCCCTTCTACAGTACAGAAGCGTTTGAGTTGACAAAGTGACTGATATGCATAGGTCATTGCGCGTCTTCAGACGTCTGGAGCGTTTCCTGTTGGCCGGCCTTAGGTGCATTTTTTCAGTCTTTGCAGTCCCTGATGCTGTGGAGCGGATCCACCAACTTGTTGTGCACGTGCATCAGCCCTTCAGGAAGAATAAATCAAGGTAGGTGGAAATTCTTTAAAAAAAATTTAACTACACATGTTTTAGCTTAATATTGACCATCAGAACCTTGAAAGGGGAACGAGACTTTGAACCTGCAAAGAAATTCTATATATTGAGTCAAAAAAAAGCGTCTATTGGAAACAGAACAAAGAATACAGGCATTATTTCATGAGTTTTGCCAGTTCTGACCTTCATCTCCTCACCTTGAAAATACTTGACGGTCTTGACTCTAAGCTCAAGGGTTGCATCCTCATCGCATACGAAGATGGTCCTGGGGTGCTGCTGGAAGGCCGAGACGGTCCACATGTGATTCACTCCCTCCTCTATGGCCTTATACAGGGCAAACGCTTTGTGGGCTCCTGTGATTAGGATCATAACCTTGAGGGGAAAAATAAACAGTACACTATTTGCAAAGAGAACAGCCTTATCTAGACCAGCTTCCGTTGCAGGCAACTGCATCTTAAATTTTTGAAGCATGTATAGAGAAGCACAATAGGGGCATAAATACCCTGCCACACTTAAGGGGCCCAGCAGTTTACGGGGGCACTTAAATACATAAAATTATATTAAAATTGGGCAGCCCAAGGTAACACTTCATCCTAGGGTCCATAATTTCTACCTATGTTCCTGCATGTGGAACAAAGATTAATGTTACCATCCCACCTGGGAAGTGAACCCAAAACCTAGAGTTTACAAGTTCCATGCCTTTATATTACACCTGTTGCTCGAAACGTTTATCAAAACAAGTAAAGTAGTTTTACCTCTCTAGCATCCATCACTGTTCCAACCCCTACAGTCAGAGTCATACTGGGGACTTTGGATAGATCATTCCCAAAGAAACGGGCATTAGCAAGTATGGTGTCCTGAGCCAGAGTCTTCACTCTGGTCCTGGAAACAAGACTGGAACCAGGCTCATTAAAGGCAATGTGCCCATCAGGCCCAATACCTGCAAAGCACATGTCACACTAAGGGGCAGCACATTTTGTTTTTTAACTGCACAATTAATGCTGAAATCCACGGGCTGTAGAACATGACTGAAATAAGACACACTTTCATAACGTGACTCTAAAGTCAACATTTAACCTGGAATACACCTGAAATACGCCCAACTGCAACCTGCTTATTAATGATTTGAATCCTAAAAAAACTCGCCTCCAACGAACAGCTCTATCCCTCCGGCATCTGCGATCTTCTGCTCAAACAACTCGCATTCCTTCTGCAGGTCTGCAGCATTGCCATCCAGGATGTGGGCATTCGCAGGATCAATGTCTATATACTTGAAGAATTTGTTCCACATATAGGAATGGTAGCTCTCTGGGTGGTCTCTGGGTAGCCCTGAGAGTGCAAAGGGAAGACTTATCTTTGACATATTGCACAATGAGGTATTACTTTAGAGATTAAAGAAACGCTAAAGAAAAGTTTAAAACCAGATTTTTATTTTTTTTTAAAAACGTTGTACTTCAAAAACATAATATCTGCAGGAGTCAGGATGAAGGGTGAGTCACATAAATCTGACTGAGCTTAATAGCAGATCCATCTACATCCTCTTTCCACACCCTATGAGACTTATCCTGAAAATTTGCTGACACACCAGTTCCCTCCCTTCCTGTACCACGGCAGCTGTGGTCAGCACATTAAAACTTACCAACATACTCATCCATGTTGAAAGTTTTAACATATTTGAAAGAGATATCCCCATTTTTGTGGTATTCGATTAACTTTTTGTAACAGCCAAGCGGGGTGCTTCCTGGAAAAAAAGGTACAATTTATTTTAAATAATCGTTAAATCTAGATAAAAAAAAAAAGTTAGATCATTTATTTGAAAAGCTACATTAAACAAATGTCCGCTCCTTTACCTGTGGGTAAACCTAGTGTAAAGTACCTATCGGCAGCAGGCTTGAATTGGACAATGCGATTCCTAATGTACTTGGCAGCCCATTCACTGGCCAGGTCGTAGTTGTCAAGGATTACCAGCCTCATTTTTCTTTTTCCTTACAGCCAGTTACTGGTGGAACGGAGAGAGATAGCTGGAAATACAGCACATACACATACATTACAAGATTCAAAGGCTTGAAAGCGTACACCAATTAGCTAGTCTTTCAGCGAAATATACAAGTTAGCAAGTTTCTGGCGAAATTCCTAGGTCTCCATGGTAAGGACAAAAGATAAGACTATTAAAATACCTGCAGATGCAATCACATTAACAGGCAGCCGCGCGCCAACACTTACACGAGCCGCTTTCTTCCGGCTATCCTGCCAACAAGCGGTGAGGAAAACATTCGCTCACGTGATAAACTTAAAGTCACGTGTCACAGGGCGATGCGCTCATTGGCTCGTCCACAAACCATCTGCTCGCAATTTAAATGGTGCTATGTGCGTAATCATTACACCAATTTTAATAATAAAACCCAAAGTTGTGTAGCAAACTGAAAATTTGTAATGTACTTATTAAAAAATGTACTTATTAAAAATCCCCGTGATACTATTAAGTGAGCTAGAGCTTTTAAGATATCTGTGAACGTAGGAATTTTGCAATGAAACATGAATTGCATTATCTTATTAACTATAACCAGGCATCTATAATGCAAACAACACAGTCCGTGATCACCAAGGTTGCTGGCTGGAGTGAGATATTCAATTCCAGACAAGTCTGCACACATATACACACGCATTTACATGTATGTCACAGTTTTATCACCTTGTAAATAGTCTGTAGGGTTTCAAATTACCCCAACGCTTTTAATGTAGCTAATTTTAGGTTTATAATAGAATAATATAGATTTGCCGTAAGATTTCTTGCGTGAGACTCTTAAAGAGTGAGTTTCACGCCAGATGCGTGACAGTTGGGATCCCTGCAGTCCTGTTATTGGGAAGCACCTACGTTTCGCAGAGCACGTTTCGTTTACCGTATTTGGCATTACTGTACCCTATGGAAACCCACGGATTAGTCATTGTTAATAGTTAATACATCAATATACATTAGATGTGTTTTTAAGAGAAAGCGATCATTCTGTGCATTGCAGGAAAACTACGCTGAACATTAATTGACAGTAAATATATCCGTTCATTTTTACCCCGCTCCTCCTGGTAGATGGTCGCAGTCGAAGTGAATAATACCTGTTCATACTTAAATGGGGAAAAAATCGATAAAACATACCCATGTGTTGTGTTATAATACATAAGCAAAGGCTACTGCATTCTCTGCTTCTGAAGTGGGCGCAGTAGTTAATTAAGAAAGTGAATGAACGCGCTGCTTGGGAATTAAGAAGGAACTTAAAGGTGCTTCCATGTATTGACTGCTGAGAGATGAACTTCGTGCTGCAAAATCATTTGCATTGAGCTTTATTGAATGTGGATCATTTTTGGTCGGATGGATGGATGGATGTCGCTCGCTTAGGGCTGCCGGTGATGAAAATAGAAGGTTAGCTGGGAATTGATTTCTGCGAAGAGGGGAGGATTGATAGTCTCCTGCAGGACGCCAGTATCTGTGGTTAGTGTTGCTTTATTTCTTCATCCCCCGTCTTCACACTGCGGGCTCACCCCCACCTCTCTTGATTTGTGCCTCTCGTTAACGCAGCCCCAGATTGCTCCATTTTAAACTATTATGTCGTAAATATCTGTTGTAAAAATTGGCAGGGTTAGGCACATTAGTTAGATAGTTAGCTTTGAGTGGATGATTATGCTAATTCTCTAGGTGTTCTATTCCTTTCTTGTTGTTAGAGTCTTAGGTACAAATTCTTTATGAAATAATCAGCAGGCCTATATTCTTTTCCAACAAAATTAGTAGATGATAAAACGAAAGCCTACCAGAACGGATGATGGAACATGCTAGAAAAACATCCTGAAAATTATATAATTGCAATCGTGTATAGCTGGCCGCACAATGAGGCGCAAATATCACGAATGTTCACAGCATTCAAGTCTAGGTGCTTTTTTACTAACTAAACGTTGTTTGTGGTATTGTACTTTGTTTTATAGATCCAGAGAGAGACCAAAGTAAACATAACTACGGAAGAAGTGTTTTAAGAATATTAGCCGTAAGGTTCCCCCATAAAAATGTCAGACTTGTTATTTAATAAGGATTTACTGGTTTTATTTTTATCGAGCCATTGAATGCAGTATATAGCCTAATAACGTATTTCATACTTTACGGTGGTATCATTGTGAAAACAAATTACCACTGTTTTCGTGTCTGACAATTCAAAGTGCATTTACATTTGTTTATTTTACAATTTTCAATTAAAACGGCATTAGAGGAAAACACATGCCAGTAATAGTTTCTCTGAGACCTCTATCACTGTGCCACAGACATTCTGTGAATTTCCGGTCCCTTAATACCTTGATGAATTATTCAGCTCCCTCAAGACATACATGTAAGCAATCTCGGTCTCTTGTGCATGATTTTCTGTTGTTTTGTTTCAACTGAGTAAAAAAAAGCTCTCCGTCAGCTATTACGTAGCAATATCCATTAAACCTTATTTGACACGCATATAAAAGTTGTCTCTACAAAATACGAGTGTCAGACATTTGTTATTCATATAATATTCTAATATTCTCCCAGACCTCAATGCATCACAAAGATTGTTAGAAATTAAGTCTCCTCATGTATGAAACAGTTAACAAAGACCTGAAACTTTCTTGATATTTGAGGTGATTAATTATGCAGCATCCTAAAAATTTTCTAACAACTAGGCCCAGTACGATGAATTTGTTTTAGTATTTTAAATTTGACAAGCCACATATTTTAGTAAACTGAACTGAAACGCATGTATACATTCACGGAAAAGATAAAGTAAGTCAGGAGATGAACGAACTATGTCCTAATCCTGGATAAGATAAGTGTTTTCAGTCGAAACTGGTTGGACTTCAGCCACTCCCTCCCCCCAGTGCAGTGTATTGACAGCGGTTTAATTCCCGAAAGCAATATGTCCCATGTCTCGACAAGGTAAATCATCCTTGAAGCACCCAGAGCAGCAAAGTAGGTCTCGTACCTCCCTGAATAATGTCATGTGTTAGAGTGATGGCTTCTGTTTTGTACCTTCATTGGAATCGTCGGATGGATGGGTTATGCAGGATCCCACAGCAAGCTGTCGCACTCTACAAAAAAAAAAAACATAAAAAATCACTATGGCAGCGCGTGGAGGCCAACTCTCCGGCCATCTGCATCGCATATGCGCCGAAATTAATTAATTTCTTTTTTCTTTGTGGCAGTTCCTCTGTGGTCACTTGCATGAGTTCCTTCAGAAACTTCAGCTCAGTGCTTAAGAGGGTTTTACAGCACAAAATTTTGCTTTAAAAATTAGCCTAAGAGTGATACTCTCTAGAATACTCTCAGATTCTAAGTCAAAAGAAGAATATATATATATATACTTGTGTGTATGTGTGTCATCTATGTATGCATTACATTGTGAAGAGCAAATGTCCCCACAAAGCGGTAAAACCCTGTTATTTTGACATTGTGAGGACAAGGGGAAATTCAGTTTTAAAAAATCTGTGATTGTGATAAAAAAACAAAATATTGGCCAGTTTCGTGAATTTTATTTGGTTACTTATGGGTAACCAAAACAGGTTAGGGTTGGGTGGGGGTTAAGGGTGTCATTGTTGGGGTTAGGGTTTTTCCCATAGAAATGAATGGACGGTCCCCATTTAGATAGGTACACCAACTTGTGTGTGTGTGTGCGTGTGTGTGTGTGTGTGTGATTACATTACTACACAGAGTAAACACACGTCAACAACAACAAAACATAAACATGGAAAAAAGGCATATCAGACGTGAAATTACCACACGCTGAAAACGGCCAGTGACGATCTTTAAGAACACTGGGGTGCGGGGGGTGGCAGCTTGGGTGTTTGTGCCTTTAGCTATAATCCTCCAACTGTCATCTGTTAATGCACAAATGAATTACCTTAGCGAGAATTGTAAAGGAATTGGAGTGCAGAATGATATAAGTAAAGCAAATGCATTTTACAAACATCAAAGTTTTAAGTGAGTGTCGCAGCATTGCATTACATTACTTGTTAGAGTTATTTATAATAGTGCGGTTCAGATTAGCACCAGCAGGTGGTGCTGTGGACCTCATCTAATTTTGGCAAAGTCGTGGATATTATTCAATACTACAGTATGTGCTGTGAAGTATAATATTATGTGCTTGTAAAGTACATTATTTAAATTAGGGATGCACCGAAATGAAAATTCTTGGCCGAAACTGAAAACCAAAAAAGAGGAAACGAAGGCCGAAACACCGAAAGAAATTATTCCAATAATTAGTACCATTGCATTTATGGCTATGACTGTGTACTAACTTTACTAAAATCAAGGCATTGCGATTGCATAAATTAATATTAAAGTTTCAAAGAATAAATCAGTTACAAATTATGAAA
>JAODJX010000015.1:157823-170638 GCA_026776945.1 Isichthys henryi
GCCCCCGCCCCCCCCCCCCCGCCCCCCCCCCCCCCCCCCCCGCACCTGATCCTTACGCCTCTCCGACTCAGTGACCTTGTTTCTCTGGACACGCTGCCACCTGACTTGCCCGTCGTGTTGAACTGGCTGGTTAAATGACCAGCCGACGCTGTGTCAGGTGAAACAGGTGTAGTTCAGAAATACACTTCTGCTCCTCTTTGATGTCCAGGTTAGTCTCTTCACCATTATGGGAAGCAGGTCCTGGGAAATTAAAGCCTACTGACCCTGTAGGCATTTGTGGGCTCACAGAGACAAGCTCCACTCCTCCTCCCTTCACAGCAGCCCTCTTTCAATTTATCTTCACAGAAACGACTTATTTTCTGAAGGCTCGGGAAAAACCAGGGGAAATTATCGACATTTGGGCACAAAGGAACTGTTCAAAGGAAATAGGAACATATGCAAAATGGCGCTCATGGAGATGTTTGCGTCTGTGTGTTGTTTTCATGCTACGTGCATGTAATGTAGAGCAGTATAAAACAATGGTATGACAGTCATTAAGAATTTGCTCTCGGTGAGTAATGTGCCCTCAGTTTGTTGCAGCTGATGTACAGAACCGTGCAAAAGACTTTAGCAGTCAAAGAAAATGTTTAAAGCTATTTATCAGGGTGGCAAGTGTATATGTCCTCAGAATTTGCTCACAATTTAACCTTAGAACTGGTGCACATTAACAGTAACACGATAAAAACTAGTACGAATTTCTTCTGTTCTCCTAGAAGCTGCTGATATCTAGTAGGACGGCTAGATGGACACAGCTTCAGTTCCCTAAACTCTCCTCAGTGGCACCCCAGCCATTCCATATATTTAGTAAATTTCACCACCAGCTCATTTAATTAATTAATCAGTTTAAAAAGCCAATGAGATATTGATTAGCTATACGAGGTGTGCTAGCGTTTGAGTCAAAAAACATGGCTGTATTGGATGGTTGCTGCAAATTTTCTTTGACCGCATAATGCTTTTACACAACACTGTAGTTTTTATCTTGATGAAGATGAGGATTCTGGGAAATTGCCATAATATGAAACAAATGACAGAAAGCTTTATTTGCCTTTCATATAAGACTGACTACTTTGAAAGGTGTCAGTTTTTGCATGTCGCCTCTTGCTTTCCTTTGAGACATACACACAAAAATTTAGGTTAGAGCAAAGCTTTGGATCTGAACACAGGTTCAGCCATCCACCCAGTGCCCCGGAACAGGTTTTGGGGGTTAAGCACCTTCATTAAGGGCCCGGCAGAGATGTTGGTACTCTACTGAACGTGGCGTTAGTGTTTGAGAGAACCTTCAAGCTGGTGTTTAGATCTTTGTCTGTTTCCTGACCCGGTCTCTCTTCATCAGTTCTGGAACTCTAGCACTTAGAGCCGTCAAACTGCTGGGAATGAATGACCTAGGAGTGTGTCCCCCGTTCACGTGATGTGAGACACCCGTCACGTGGCGTCCCAGCGGCCTCGGGGGTCTGCGGGTCCTGCCTGCTGATTTGAAGGCTCTGACCAGGGTGAGAAAAGTGAGGAATGGGGGGGGGTTGCTTACTTGCCTGTTGTTTTATATCATGGGATGCTGATGTTTCATGAGTCCAATGCTCGTTACCCCAGGATATGCCTCAGGAGAACTGGGCTTGTTTTATATGCAGGGTTGGGGGAGATTTTCCGTATCACAAGAATGAATTCTCTGACTCCTGCTTGAGGAATCAGTTGATTTAATCGTCTCACACAGGCATTCTCCTTACAGTATATCTCTCATTTTGATTGAAATCATTTTGTATGACTGTGCATGCATGTGGAATATGCATCTCCATGTGTACATGACTTTTCATGTAAAATGACAATTGCAAAATAATCATTATAAAAAATTTTCAGTCCACTTCCTGTCCATGCTTTTCCCATCAACCCTTTCGGCAGTGATATTAAGAGAAACTGAAAAGTTTTCTCGTTGTGTTGTCAGCAAACCAGTACAGATGTCTGTCCTCCCTGCTCCCTGATGTAATTAACACTCTTCACAAAGATGGTGCTTTTTTTGCTTGCTGGCTATGTGCTGTCCGTGACCCAGCGTGCCAAGATATTTCAGAAGCTGGCATAAAATAATCAACAGCACCCTTTGGTGAAGCGAATGATTAAGCACATTTCAAGTGGCCAGTCAGCAAGCCAACGGGATGCACTGCCATATGTGTGGAGACCTGTCTTGAATAGCCAGGGACTTGCTTTTTAGGTGTTCCAGACCATTAGATATTCAATCTTCCCTCCAGCAAGAGGACCAGGAGAAGGCCTAGCAGACTTGTATTCCTCTCCCATTTTATTCTGTCCACCGTTCGTCACAAACTAAGCCGTGCCCTTCCCTCGTTTCTCGGGCATTGACCGAAACCCCCACGACCTCATTTCGGAGCCTCCCGCGGCAGGCCGACCGCCGATCTGTCTCATGTTCACTTGGCGCTTGCACGGCCCAGAGAATGAGAGACACCAGAGGAGGGAAGAACCTCGACTCGCATCGATTTCGCCTCTGATTATGTCTGGGAAAAAAAACTCCAGCTACGGTTGACGTTGGCGGTCAATAAAAGCAGTTGAAAAAGAAATAGACCCCATGAATTCCAGGTTCAGCATCGATCTGAAGAAGGTGTCAATCTGGAGTTGATCTTCCATAATGATGACTGAGCAAGTAGATGGAAATGGTGGATGCTGGTGAGCTCCGACTTGACCTAGTCCATCATTGTGACGTCCATCTTTGCATCAGTACATGTGTCTTTGGTCTAACTTTCATGGTAGGATTACAGGGAAAAGCATTGTGCCGAAGACAGCGGGTCACATCCACCTGTGTTTAATGCAGCTTAGCATCCAGTCACCTGGATAATGCTACAGCTGCTGTAACCCAACAGCAGATGTGAAGGACACACATTGAGGAGATCTGTTCTTCAGGGGGGAAATGGCGCGTGACTCCTGCTGTTTCATTTGGGCGACACCTGTCAGAGCTGGATGTTCAAGCAAACAGGAAATCCAAAATAACCACCCTGTCTGCTTGACCCAGATTGACAGACCTGTCCGCATACAGTACTGTCACTTACGGGAAAGTAACCAGAAGAGATAAGGACAAGGGCAATTCTCCCTTACTAAACCATTTACCTCCCCTCCCTCCAAAGCGAAAGAATAGATATCTAGGAACTGATGCTGCAAAACCATGCAAATTATGAATATTCATCTCGACTGCCCTCATGTTGTTAAGGTGCAGTGTTTTAGACATAGCTGCCAAATATCGGAGCGCGTGGGTGGAGATGCTGGCTTATAATTGATCAGGTTATTACATACTACTGCTGTGACATCCCACTCTTTCTCTAAAGCCCACTGGCTTATGTTATTGTTCCATATCCATGAATAATTCATGAGTCAGCCTGCAACTGGTTATTATAAGAACATGCACTGTTTCCCAACCCAGCCTGAGCCTTTATCTGTGGCAACACACAAATACAACAAACTCTAGTAAAGCAATTTGTTCCATTTTGTAGCTCTTTCAAAGTCACTTTGGCAGCTGTGACGTTAGATAACACCCCTGTTTCTCTGTATAGAAGAATAAAATATGTTCATATTTAAGGATGAACACGTACATTTGTGGATTTTTTTCAGTTGTGGTGTTAGGGTGCTTTGTGTCTATCTTTTTTTAAATATTTATGCTGAATTTGCTGGAATAGTTTTAGGAGAGTAAAGCAAGCGTCCAAAAATGATTTCTGTGTGTGTTTCATTTATTTCCATGTTTTGCTTTCCTGTGGACATTAATTGGTTTCCAGTACTTGAGTGCGGTGAGGAAACTGTGGAATTAAACTCAGTGGCTAACACTCTCATCAGTATGTTCCAGGGAGACCCAGGTGTCTTGTGGGAGAAGGCGTTTGTACTTTTCTGGGATAGGAAACTCGGTACCGCAGCTGAATGAGATGCTTGCTGGTGTAGGGCTGCTGAATTCATAAGAAGAGGAAGGTGAGAAGGTCTGAGTTGAGGGTGGGGGGGGGCATTTAGGTTCATTTCTTTGTGTTCTTTTCACTTTTTCTGAAGTTATGAAACCACTTCTGCTTCTGTCTAGGAATAAGCTGCCAGATGCCTTCATTGTGGAGGTATCAGGCTGCGCTATTTTAATTACTGGCTGACTTCCTTGCAGGATTTACCGCAGCCGTTATGTCAGATGTCTCTTTCATCATAACAGTGATATACCACTGGGGTTACCGTTCAGCCAGTGTAAATTCCCGTCCGACGAAGGTCACTGCTACAGGGACAGCGCCAGACAGGGCAATCTGAAAACCATTCTTCCTGAGACACGAGTCTCTCCTCATCCTGACTCCGCCTCCCATGGGGTGTAATCATACATTTTTCATTCAATCCTCCAGCCTGTTAACAACTTAAGGCCTCAGAGGAAACCAAATGAAATTCTGCAAGAATATCACTACTCAACATTGGACATGAAGTGAAATATATAGAGACACTGCACATGACAGTCCTGGCTTCAGGGTTGGGAGTTAAATTTCCGAATTTAGTATTTTCGATTCCTTAACCTCCGCAGAGTTTCTTCTATATTTTCTGCCGATTTTATTCATCTCAACTTTGAATCACAGTGAAACTGACAGCATTGATTCAACACTCTCCGGTGGAATCAGTGTCAGTCTTAAATTAATTTCAGTCGGGGCCAGTGTGTGGCGCATCAGATTAGGTGTCTTTTTGCTTGCGAACTGAAAGTTGCCATCTCAGACCCCATTAATGGAACATTAGCCATACTGTACCTCCATTGACTGCAAGGTCCCAAATTTCTCTCCCCCATTTCATTAACTTAACACTGCCAGTTTTGCTTGCTGGTTACTTCGACCAACAGCCACAGTGGAGAGCGAGTTCTGTGCAGTAACATACAGCTCATAAAGCCATAGCTTAATATCTCTCCAGTGTCCTGGAGGGAATTGAAATTGACATGCATGACCCATGAAGTGAAAAGGGAAAACACAGACAAGGAGGCAAGCGAACAAGCTACAGTTTAAGCATCCAGTGACCTGACAGGTCGCAGTGAATAAATAAACACTGCCAGTAGTCCAAGATAAGAAGAAAGATGCTTCATGATGGATAGCAGCATTAGTCAAAAACTGATATGCCAGTGCCCTAAGCTAGGCTAACGCGTTAGCACTCTTATCGCAGCATGACAAGGACAGCAGCGACCTGACTATCATTCTACCTCAAAATAGCCAGTGAGAGACACTTGAACCATAACTGCTATCAAGCCGGACCACAGCTTCCAAGTCTGAGTCTGATGGCTGCACTGTTTAAACAATAAATAAATCCTCTAAGCTGTTTTGACACAAAGGCAATAGGGGTGGAACTACAGGGGCATTGATCCCAGCTGAAAGCTGATTGGCCCCACAAAGTGCCCCCTTCCCTATCATTCATTGATTCAAAATATATTATTGGCTAATGATAAGGTTGACTCCTCTCTATGAATTATGGCCCTTTGGTTCGCCCCTAAACTAGGATGGTGGTTCAGGGGGTTGTACTTTAGCCAAGAACATCCAGGGTTTAAGGATGTATGTGTGGATTTTACATGACTATCCAAGTATCCTATTACCACTAAACAGCATCCACTTAGGTGAAGTGGTATCTTTAAATTGCCCATCATGTCTGACTGTGTGCCCTGCAGTGGATTGGTATCCCACGCAGTGTGACCCCTGTCTGCCCTGAGCTCCATGGAGAGGCTGCAAGCTCAGCTTGACCCTGTACTGAAGTGCTGTGGAAGATGCATGGATCAGAGAAAAGAGAAAGCCTTTGGAGAATGCCCGTCTGTGAGAATACCTCCACACACGGATGGTGCACAGATGACAGATGTGTGTTTAGAAGAATGCAGAATTACAGGCAGATGCGTGTGTACTTTCAGTGGCTACCGTGAAATCAGATTGTATTCACGCAATGCTATAATGTATATAATGTATATATAATGAGAGTTTGGTAAGCTGCCAAAAAAATATCGTAATACAGAACATTAAATGAAGGCTTTGATTAATGCTGAGAGATTAGCATTTGGATTATTATATGTGTTCATAAGCAGAAACAGGGCAGTGGTGTGTCTGACATGATAGAGGGAGACGGTCAGTTTAGGAACACTAATATTTTTTGTTGTCAATATAACAATATTGTCAGAAATTGTTGTGTATTGTTAACATATGTACCAGTAATACCGGTAGTCTGTGGAGAAATTACATAGAAATGAGTGATTTTCCTGAACTATTTTAAAGGAGTAATTTGCATTCTTTGAGGATTGATCAAAGGCGAGAGTTGGGCGATGCACAGTTTACTTTCATCTGCTGCTGTTTAATTGATGGACAATCTATCGTGTCATGTCTAGAAATGCTTATTTTATGGTTTAGAAGACACGATCCTGCTAATGGTGACAAGGCAAGCCTTGTAGTCATTAGTCTGATCAAACATTACAGGAAGCGGGAGATTTAGGATGCAGCGCATTTGGGAACTAATTAAATCGGCTATTAGTCATGGAAAATTACTCACTTCTATGCTGAAAAACTAGAGTGAAATATCTACACACTTTGATGTTCGATTCATGAGTTATTTTACTATTGTTATATTTATAAATGTTTTGTTTTTTTATGTAGATTCTAGAAAAGGCATGTGTTTAACATAAATCTGATTTGAGAATCAGCCATTCATTTCTAAGGGACGACTCTCTCCGTTAGAAGTGAAAAAAATAGAATAGAAACAATTTTTATAAGTTTTAATTTGCAGAAAGATGGTAAACTATTTGTGTGGGGTGAGAAGGCAAGATTATGGCTTTTAAGAGTGAAATATTATGAATAATTTCATTTGTTGTCTCTATGGTTACATCTGTTCATATGTTGTTGTTGTAACTTCCCAAAAATATCACAATGATAAAAAAAATATTAATCCCACAAATAATTCAGAATGTGTGATATGGATCCCTGTGCAACCGAGTCACACACACCTTCTGTACGATGCACAGTGATTAGATGTGCCCTAGTTGACAACTGGTATAGCCTGCATATATTGAAAAAGTCAGTTATTTTTATGATCTCTTAAAATTAAGGCCAAGGGCCCCAAGGATTATCAATTACACCAATATGTCTCCTAGTAAACAGCTATTGCTCTGGAAATCTAATTTCAGAAACAGCGTCCAGGTCTGCTTTGGATCCACCTCCTTCGCAGCTGCCATCTTGATGGATCTCTCTAGGGTGAAGTTGACTACCTCAGCAGTTATTGAAATCTTTGCAATGCTGCGGCAATAGTTATCATTTGCATGCCAGGCGACACATTCTCCTTATCCTGGCTATTGAATGATTATGTCCAGGCTGGCGACTTTAAATTAAATGGGCTTCAGCGGTGTTTCAGCTCTTTAGCATGTAGGGATTCTGTACCAGGAAAACCATCTCGTTCGGCTTACATTTACGTCCTTAGAAACATGTTACGATGACTGCTTCAGTGGTCACCTCTTTGCTTGTCTCTATTCGTGCCTGTCTTGTATTTATTCACACATCATAATGCCACAGTTTGTCAAACAGATAAACAAAGGAACGAGCATTTGGGCAAAGCTGATGAACCTGAATGAGCAAGAAGGATGTTACCGTGTCTTTCATAGACATTATTCAGGACTGTATTATCAAACATATTAGTCTATTGAGAAAAACAGGGAGCTGTTAGCCATTTAAAAAAGCCACTGATCTCTCCATTCTTAAGTCTCATGCCTAAAAGAAGCAAGTGGTATTTCTTGCTGTGTAAACTGACAGAATGGTTCTCAGTTGACCCAGGAACCAAATACATTCATCCATCCATCCATCAACCCTCCAGCTTCTTATTCAGGACAGGATCATCCTGAAGACTATCTCAGGAAGCACGAAACACAAGGCAGGGGACAACACTGAACTGGCTGCCAGTCCATGGCAGGGCACACACACACACGCACACACACACGCACACACACCGATACATTCATAATCCCTAAAACGTCATGTCCATAAAAATGCTTACTTTTTTATTGTTACATGCATTTCCTCCGGAGATTCATGGAATTGTTTCTTTTAATATTGATTTAAATATCGATTTTACCAGAAGTAGATGTTGTCAAGGTCACTCCCATACATGTGATATCATCTTAAATCCCCCACTGTCCTCTTTACGGGGCAACAGGACTTAACTGAGTGGCATGTATAGTGTGAGAGATATGAGCAGAGGACAAAAATCACAGGAGAATCGAGTAATAACTTCAGCATCCAGATCCACTCATTTCCAGCACTGCCTTAATCAAGAAGGTGATAAATACAGTAACACCATACCAAGGAAAGATTAACCCCCTTTGATCAGCTGAGTTTAAAAAAGTCCTCAGCGGCCATCCTTTGTGGGTCTGCTGCTCTTGGGAGACTTTCATAGCACTAAACCTCTTCTCCGTTTATAGTGAGCCAAATTATCTTGACATTTCCGTCGACTGAAATGATAAGCTGTAAATTAAATAACACCCATGCACTCATTACATAACACTCTTTCACTGGCAGGCTTTGCTTATGCACAACTGAGTTAATAAATTGTAAATTCTTTAATTAATACCACTTAACTGCTAATCTGTGGAAAATTTAATGTGGAAAAAAATGGTTCAGTTACCCCCCCCCCCCTGCACAGAGAGACCTATGAGGAGCACATTAAATTGCATGAAATAGACTCAGCACAGGCAGAATGCACAAATGTCAATCAATAAAATGAATCAGTGCTACAATGGGAGCAAACAGGCCCATCTGATTGATGGACAGGTCCTGGATGCGCAGTGCACATAAGAGTTCATTTAGGCAGTTTCAGGCAATTATCTTGGTGGGAACATCACAGCAGAACCACGGGACTTGGCAGCAAGGAGCAGGTTTGCTGGCAGAATTCCCGTTTTTGGGGGGGTTTTGAAGGGTGGAGTGAGGTTGGGCCAACATGCCACACATGTAGACGTGAAATCAGGGGACCAGGTTTTGTAGAAATTAGAATATGCAACGGGCCTGTATGTTCGACCGAAAGGGCACTCGATTAAGCAGGAGGATAATTCAGACATTAATATGCACACTGTATTGAGAATGGAACAATTTAATATGGAAAAAAAATGGTTAACTAACCCCAACCATGACAATCTTCTAACAGCCAAAAGACGAATACAAAACAAATTTGATAATTTAATTATATTGTCAAAATGGCCCATAAAGACCCAAATTTGAATATTTTACCCTTTAGTGTGACCACATCGTTCCAGCTCATGTGATCGCTTCCTGCAGTAAAGCATGCAGGTAGGAACGGGGGACACTGACCTCGTGCTCGGATATTTCCTCGCATGGCCTTGGTGAGCGAATGGAAATGTGTGAACTGACATCTGTGTGGCCCAATCAGCCGGGCCAAGGATGGAGATCTGCACAGGCAGGAAATGCGGTATCCATGCAGGAGTGCACTTTATGTCTGTCCCCTTTACTGCTTTTATGACTATGTTGCCCCCCAGATATAAGTGCCATCTGCCTCCTCTCACACAGGATGCACGCCAGCGTCTCATTTAGCCGTGCTGCTGTGTGGAGACGCGCATGTGAGATCTGGATCCCACTGCGGATGCACAGATCATATCTGCTGAAGATTAAAACAGCCAACTGTCTCCTGCTAAGTGTGCCCCTCCTCCTCTGTCCCCCTTTCTCAGGCAGGGTGACTCCGGGAAGCACACAGAAAGGTGCTAAGATGCTAACCTTTTGCGCTGGTATGTTAAAACAGACGCCATGTTTAAGGTCCTATAGTCAGGGTGATTCTAGGATTTTTTAGGGTGGAGCCATAAGAGATGCGATAATTCATACAAAGTGGCCAAGCTTATTATTAGCCAATGATATGTTTTGAATTAATGAGCAACAGGAGAGGCGGCACTCTGGGGGCCAATCAGCTTTCATCTGGGGCCAGTGCACCTGAGGCCCCGCCCTTGTATTCCCCTGCTTCACAGTGTCAGTATTATGTTAATGGTGGGTAAGCATTTAGATGTGAATGCCATTTGTGAATGCAAACATTCATACTGTCAAGGAGTCAACTAGGCATAAGTGCAGCTAGGTTGAGCTTCCAGTGGATGCCCAGGTACAAGTTGTGCAGCTCCTGCTCCAATACTGCTTACACATCTCCCTAAGCAAGAACATGGTAAGACTATTCAAGGACCAGAAGTACAATATAGGAGCATTCAAGGAACATAAAGATGTTAATTCATGGAACAGATGGGTCTTGAGGCGTTTCTTGAAGGTGGAGAGGGAGCCTGATGATTGGATGTGGTTTGGCAGCTCATTCCTCCATCAGGGAAGCACACGAGGGCCTCGGAAATGAGTCCCAGCCATTTATGCATTTTATTCTCATTACCCCCAGAGCCTTACGGCTATTGTTGAATCCTGCAGATTAAACATGGCAGGTTGATGGGAGATTATCAGTCGTGTTTCTTTGGTCAGCGCAGAGCCAGTTCCGTGACGATACTGCATTACGCCTAGCAGTCGCAACAAGAACTGAGAAATGAGTGACTAATTATTTGCAACTGACTTTGCCAAGCGAGATTTTGATACGTGCTAGTTTCTCACATGACTCATAAGTCGACGTGCGCATTATATTAACGTACTGCTGCAATGTTTTATTTAAAGTTTTCCATTTGAGGATCTGAAGAGCAATGAGGGAATACAAATGACAGGAAGTCCTCCCTGGACAGTTCAAGATGCAACTCGTATAATCAAGGAAGGGCAAGTTTAAGCAAACACATGATGTATGCAAATAACTCGAACTCACAGTCTAGGCAACACTTCATTGTCACACAATCACACAAAATAAATATAGTCTGATTTATAAATACCATAAAATGCCTTAAAAACGTGATTCCATGGACCAGGAGTTGGGTACCTCATGGAACCCGTGATTTTCAAGCAGGGAGATAATACTTTGATGTTTTTGTTGTATATAAAAGTCCTCATCTGATCAATATCTTTAAATTCATCCTGAAATCCTACTAAATTTCTTCTCCTTGTAAGAAATGAATAAACATTTTAGTCTTTCTTTGTACTGGTTCTACTTCTTCATCATTCTGCCTTTCATATAAGACATCCTTGACCCCCCACAGTCAACATCTTCAGCCATTCCGCTATTGAAACATCTAATCATACCTCGCTCCTCTCTGTGAGGACCACAGTCGCCTTTCTTTGCAGTCACTGAAGGGAATATAATTTGTGGTCCTTTTGAAGTTGTTTACCTGACACCTGATGTTATAATTCCTGGTTCTTTGTTGTTGTTTCCCTTTTTGTCATCCTTTCAGACTATTTGTCGCAGCGTGACTGCAGAGAAAGGACTTTTCAATACATGTTTTGACTATGCGCCGTACTGGAGCTATACTCGTGTGTGGTTTGAGTATCGATTTCAATGGTGCTTTGCTGTGGAATATGACTTTTGTTGGGAGGAAGTTTATAAACATTTACTCAAACAGAAATGACTGGCTCCACACGCAGAGTAAATATTTGCCTTTGAGTCTTATGTCCAATACAAATTTATGAAAAAGTATTCCGTTAATTTAACAAAAAGAGTTTTATACACACTGTAGTGCAATGTAGCAGTAGCAGTGTATGTAAATTAAAGTTGGTCTTTTCAGTTCAAACAAACTATAAATTATTCTAGCTACAAAAAAAGGCATAATTGTTCTGCTTGTGTAATACCAAATGACATCATCATCTTCCCATGTTATGACTAGTTATATAATCCATGGAAAGTCATGTCTGGAATGGAAAGTTGTGTCTGGAATGGAAAGTTGTGTCTGGAATTTTACGCTAAGCTATGCGAAAGCTGTCGCAGCCGTATTAACGCACAAACATGTTGCAATTGCAAACATTAGGACATCAATACCATGGAAGTGCGTTAATGTAAGAATTCCTTTCGAATTCATGAAGAACTTTGTGAACCAATAACTCAATCCCTGCTTTCTGGCTTCCTTTAAATATGGTCAATGAAATAATGCCCAGGATGAGTAACTGGTAAATGAATAGACGGATGGAACAGAACTTTAGGTGACCTGCACTATCCATCTCTATTTGCACATGGCAACCACAATGCTGCAAGTCAGATGGTAAAAAAAAATGGTACATTTTCACTAGCCCATAATGTACAATGTAATTTGCAATCAGACAGGAACCAAAGGCCATTGCATCTTACAATAATAACAGTTATTTTCAGTATGTCATTTATTAATTAAAAAGTACAATGAACTCATTCACTCATCATAAATCACTTTATACTGTTCATTGAATTAATGTTGTCAGAAGTGTGGCAGAGATGAATACGCAATGTGATGTGGTTTTTTGTTGCAATCCGACATGCATTTTTTATTTTATTTTTTACTATCCAGCAGGCTAGTTTTCTGTTTTTTTCCATTCGCCCTCTGTCTAAATTACTCTCCTCAGTCATGTGGTTGAACTTAATTCCTATCCCTGAGTATAATGGATACTTTGGAAGACAGTGTCCTTTTGCGCAGTTGTTTAGAGTCAATGGGAAGTAAGCAGTAATGAACACCAGCACTGCATTGCACATCCTTCAGTTGATTAATGACAGCGACGGGGAAGCGTGTAAGATCTGCACATGAGGTTATCCCCCTGCGTGATGAATCAAGCAAAAAAATCTGCCTGCTTGACTCTCTGATGGTTAGGGTAAGCCTATTTCTATGCTTAGCAGAATCCTTTGTCAAAAACATCGTACAAAGGTGGTTCTGGGGGGGGGGGGGAGGGTGGCTGGGTGCCAGT
>JAODJX010000015.1:174875-187478 GCA_026776945.1 Isichthys henryi
CCCCCCCCCCCCCCCCCCCCCCCCCCCCCCCCCCCCCCCCCCCCCCCCCCCCCCCCCCCCCGTCAGTTTGTACAGAAAAAAAGGAAACTCCAGCTGGAGGAACTGAAGTGTAAAGAAAGATTTTTATAATCTCTGAGAAGAAAGTACAACTATTGTAATAGCTGATGGCTTAAAAGATTTCACTGCAGCCGTATAATAAGTTGATTTGCCTTTACCTACTCAGCTAGCAATGAAATGAGCAAAAACCTGAGATTGCTTGGGTTGAAGTCACTTATCGGAGTGCTGTGGGGTGCTAGTAGACGGCCCTATCATATCCATCATGTGGTAACCTCACCCGCCAAAGGCTGCAACGCCTCGAATGATTCATCAGAACTGTTATAAATATGCTGCAGTCATCACACTGTTTTCATTGATTTTTGCAAGACTTATTAAAACCAAATCAACTGAAGTACACTGAACGAATCTTCTAACGGAAGTTTCTGGAAACATTCACAGATTACTCCTCTCCTTTACAGGAGGACTGCAGTTTTACGTAGACGCGATTGCTCGGTCTTCCACCACGAAATTCACACATTTAGTGAACGCCAGTATTTCCGTATAAATGTGTTATCTATTAAACTAAGTGTGAGAAAATTTTAACACGTCATGACGGTTAATGGAGACTGACAATTACACTTGAAAAATGCTTAATTCTCCAAAAACTTCTTCATGCGCAGCAATAGCTAAAATTTGGGTTGATTGCTTTATATATTGCAAGGCCCTAGTATAGTTCAGTCTGTGGGTAAGCATAGGTTCACAACTGAACACCCACACACCCATAAATCCATCCAATAACCGCTTAGGCAGTGAAGGGTCAAATGGAGAACCTGGGGTATGTGACACATGGCAGGGGAACATATTGCATGTGGTGCCAGGCTTTAAGGGGGCACATACCCACATGTACTCAGCCTATTAGGAAAAACAGGGTACATGCAAATTCCATACTTCCAGAGCACGGTGGAACATGGTGTGGTACAGCAGCCGCACGCGTGTATCCTATCCAGAGCATACCTCTACCTTCTGCCCTGTACTGCCTGGGATAGGCTGCAGCCCCCCTCCCCCCATAACTCTGGCTGGGACAGACATTTAGAAGAGATGGATGGCATGTGGGTACCTGGAAAACTCTGGACAGCCTATCCTGGCATATAACACACTGTAGCTTCGGCGAGCTGCCTCTCGCTGGCAGAGGAAATTTGCATGTTTCCCAGCATGCTCACCCTGTTTGTGTAAGTAGCCCTTCTTCACACCATGTATGTAAGTAAGGTTCCCTGTTTCATGTGTCCCGTGTTCTCCGTTGGTAATATTATGTACAGTGGTGGGCTGTGTGTGCAGTATAGAGCTGGTTAGTGGGTGTCTGCTCTGCTCCTTGCTGTCAGTTGAAATGTCTGATGTGTGGAGTTGCAGCCTCACATCTTGTCTGCTTCTCTGGAGTCTGAGTCCACTGGATGTCACCATGCTGTATATAATCACTATCGTGGAAAACAGAAACACGTTCCAGGGATGTAGGAGCTGCTTTCCACCTTTGCTGCAGGAACACGCCGTAATGTCATGTGACCTCTTTACAGCCATTAAGAGACTTGCGCCCTGGCTGAGCATGTGGGCTATGTTTTATCCCAGCTGTGAGGTCAGTGTTACTGTGATGTTAATGAATCTAAACCCAGGTTCTCGCTTTACTCCACAAGCCTCCCCGGCTTCCCTGACTTCCCTTCTCAAGCACAGATGCTCCATGGCCAGTGGTGTCAGTTCATCAAATCAGCTCAGGTTCCCAGAAGCGCTGCAATTAAGAGGCCGGAGTTTAATTAAGAAGAGCAGTGTTCTTTCAAGATTTTTCACCAAGAGCTACATCAATGCCAGACTTCCATCCCGGTGAAGCGCTATCAGCGTGCAGCCAGTGACTCAGTAGACATCGTTGCTGTATTGTAAAGCGTCTTACGGCTGAGGAATTAAGTGCTGACCAAAGCATTGGGCGTAGGTGTCACAGTCTGGGCTGTGAAAGTTATATTCTGTAGTAATTTAGGGCAGTAGGTTCCTGATGTGTGTTTTTAAGTGAATAGTGCTTGTTTACCAGTAACCGAAGTCTTCCACTAGAAGGAGACATGGGTTTCCATCCTGGTTAACACGAAGTGGGAAGCACTACCATCTTTAAGGTAAGAAAATAGTAGTAACTTTATCCACCTGTATATCATGGGAACCAGTAATCTTTCAAAGTTGCCTTTGATAATCATAATAAAGAGCTGCTTGTTTTATTATTTATAAGATGGTATTCTTTAATGTTAACTTTTAGGAATGGGCAATAGCATAGCCCAAGGGCAGAGCTGCTGTTATATAAGTTATATGAGTTGGGTAGGTTTGTATATTTGTGTTCCGTTGGCCTTTGGATGTTTAGAACTTCGTAGTGCCAGAACCAGCAGGACTGCAGTTGTACTTTGTTTTTGTTTTGTCATTTTTGATGCATTTGTGGTAACACTTTACTAGACGGCCAGAAATGCATAGTAGTAATTCAGTTAAAAACAAATATGATCGTTATTTAAGAGAAAAGATGCCTCATGATTGATTAATGGTAAACAAACGTGAGATCAGCATTTGACTTGTGTTATTCATTACTCCTCCAGTAATTCCTTCAGTAGTTCACAAAGATTTGCAGATATAGTAACAAATATAGTAACTGCTGGGGATAAAAGATGTGTCACAATTCATTGATGATGACTAAACATGAGATCAGTATTTTATATGTTATTCATTATTTGTTTCTTCAATAGTTCACAGAGGTTTACATAATTAACAGATATAGTAAGAAACATAGTATTTGCTTGATAAAAGATGATGATTCATTAATGATGAATGAACATGAGATCAATGTGTAACTAAGACATAGTTTGTGCTTAATTAATAGATACGTAATAGCATAATTCCATTTTAATTGTGTCCACTCAAGCACGAAGTGTTACCATTTTCGTTAGAAGCTTAGTTATAGAACGTATTATTTTTCACTTATTCTTTTGTATTTTGTTTGTATTTTATTATTTGATAATGGTGCAGTGGGAAAAAATCAATCATCTTGAGCAGGACCTCACGTCAAACTTCCTGCTTCTCCACCTGAAACGTTGGGTCCCACCTTAACACAAAGCATCACAGCTGACATCCTTTAAATGGAAGATGGAGAAACATGTTTTTCCGTATTTCATTTGAACCCATTTGAACCCATCTTTGCACAGGGTCTCATTCAGATGGGACTGAAAGGCTAAGACATGGTTCAATGATTGTTCATCTTAGCTCGTGGGGGGGGTCAGGTGGGGGTCACATGCCGTCCACAACATCTGGTGGTCCTTCAAGGCCGGGTTACATCATCCGGGGAAGTTCCTCCTCTTCCATCACTGTGCTGGAGGTACTGTAGGTCAGGCTGAGGAGAGCAGTCATTCATGAAGCGCAGCTGACTGATATATTTCTCGTTAAAAATAATGATCAGTTACGAAGGCTGCTGTATCCAGATTGCTAATCTGGTTTTAAAGATGCAGGGGTTTTTGTTTTTTGGAGTCAAGCTCAAGGCTTCAGGTTTGGCCTAGAAGGCAGCGAACAGCTTGGGAGGCTCATTATCTTCAGGACATCATCAGCCCCCGCGAAGACACCAGACTGCTCCCTTCCACAACAGCTGGCCAGTTAATAGTCCCCGTCACCCAGCACTGCCCCTCCAAATCTGCTTTATTTCCTTCCTCTATTACTACCATCACTGCAAAAGTAGGTTGAGACAGGAGCAGTGACCGGATCTGCGGACTAAGCCTCTGTGCCTGTGATCGGAAGGTTGTTGGTTCAAACCCTGGCCTTGACGGATCAGTCACATGTCCATAGGCCTTTGAGCGAGGCCGTTAACCTCTGGCTATAAAGACTATGATTGGGTAGGCAAAGAGAAGAATCCCAATGACCCTAGTCCACTGGGACTGGTGAATCATTTCTCCTGATGAAAACACATACAGAATACTCACCTCTTCTGGCTCTGGTCTGTTTTTGCACCAGAATTAGCTGCTCTGGGTATGACTGGTGATCTTTTTCCAAGTTTATCTGTTTCGCAGATTCTTTTACCCAAAGGGAGGCTCCTTTGAGAAAGCAGAGTTAGACAGGCCACCGCGTCCTAATCCGCTGAGCTGCACACCGTCCCCATGCTGACCCGCGTTTATGTTCTGCTCTGTGCCCCCGCTCATACAATTAAACGCAGTGTAATGTACTGTAACCTGCAGACATCTGCTTTTCTGTTACACTTAGTGGGGCTGAACTTATTAAAGTGGGATGGAGTGAAGCAGAAACCTGACTAGTCAAAATGCAACTGGCCTGGCTTATATACAGAAATGAAGGATAACCTTCCAAATGACACAGAATAAACAGGTTGAAGATGTACTAACAAAGATGTACCGATACTGACACTCAGATTTTTCTGCAGTTACTTCTGTGTCACACAGTCAAAATCTAGCATTTCCTACAGAGAAATATCCAGCAGTTTAACCCAAACTCAATCCATAGCTGTCCGATGAAGATTGTTCCCTGGGAATCATATTTTCTGGACCCTTAGTCCCACAAAGCTGCTTAGCACTTTGCATTGTGTTTGGTGTAAGATATGCAAACTAAACATTTGAGCCACTGACTGGCAAAATACACAGACGTCAGAGCTTAGTAGGTTTTGTGAACCACGCTCTTTCGAATCCACTTTTATTTCCAACGTATGGTTCATTCGCTCCATTGTTTCTAGTGGATGCTTTGGTGGAGAGGACTTTTTAAGTGTAAATTTGATTCTTTACCGGTTGACGTCTTCACGGTCCGAAAAAGCATGTCGCATAATTTAACGTGTGTTTCTTATGAAGGCAGCTATTGGCTCTGAGCTGAACGGAGCGCGAAGAACTTGTTTCATCTTAATCACAACCCTTGCTCCTTTCAACGTCTCGATGTTTTTGGCAAACGTGAAACACGTTATAGTTTTCCCTGAACGTGAGCATTCATTTCAAATTCAGTCGTATTCTTATTTTGGCACCCTTGGCCTTTGTTTGCAAGATATCCCAGAGTCATGAATCTCATGTTGGGTCTGGCAACCCAGTACGCCTTCCGTACATGTGAAAAATGTGCAACATTGAAATAGCATTTGTGTGTGTGTGTGGGAGAGAGAGAGAGAGAGAGAGAGAGGGAGGGGGGGGGTTATAACCCATTTTTGTTGACTACATTTGTGCTTTTGTTCACCTTGATTTCTGGCAGTCACCAGTCAGGCTTTGCGCTCTCTGCAAGCTACAGCTACAGTTTTATGAGTGTTTCCGGCACCCACGGACAGACATTCTGTTAATCAGCAGCCTCATAATCCTCCCATTTCACTATAAGACGTTTTAAATCAATGTTTAAAGCTCTCCCTTGAGCAACCAGGCTGTCAGTGGTGACACTTCTGTTTAAAATTATATCAAAGTTATTACTCATTATCAAACCACGAGCACTGCCGTCATTTACACTTTCCATAAAAGATCGGAAAAGACACAAATATAGTTCCTGAATGGCTGTGTATGGGGCCCTTTGGATTGAATCTGTGTTTTATGACATGAAGCTATCTGACTGCATTTCTCCCTGAAGTGTCCAGGTGAAATATTCAGTGTAAGCAGCATACAGTAATGACCTCATAATGGAGGTTTCACTGGGAGTAAATCACGCAGTGTCGGCTTAATTATTTACTTTTGTTTCAGCCCAAAGAATCTGATTCGCACCATCACATTGCTGCAATCTGTTCCACTTTCTTACCTTTACTGGAACATTGCTTACCTTTGAGCAAAATATTTCAAAATTTACACAAAATGCATTTTTTCTATAGATTGACTTTATACAATGTTTCCTTTATATTATCCAGTGAATATGATACTTGGGGTCTTTTTTTTTTAATTTCAAATGTCCTTGTCATCCAATATGAGGACGTACATATTTACTATTTTTAACCGACAGCTGGAGTATTTCGCTTGCTGAAATCTCATCATTATTCCAGCAAGTCTACCTGGGATTAATTCTGATCCATAATGACTATCTGATAAGGTCTTATTTTGTCAGCATTTAATTTCAGATGGGAACAGGGCCCAAAGTCATTTTAAATGTGAAAATTAGTAAAGAGCTGGGTTTCAAACCCAGTGGATTGAAACACAAGAGGCGTCAGAAGATTATTTATCCACGTGACAGTTTTGTAGCCACTGCTCAGTCAAAATATTGCTTTAAATTAATGCTATCTATTTAATTGCATCATTTAATTTGTTTGCTTGCTTTGCTGATAACCATTAACATTCTGCCGGGTGAGTCATTGACATTGATTGGTGAAGTTAACAAGGTTTCATGGTTTCAATTTTAAGAATACATTTTGTCTGAACAGTCTACATGGAAACAGTTGAGATTTCATTTTTGCCACCATGTCTTCTTGCGCCCCCCCCCCCCCAACAGGGGCCCCCCCCCGGCCCGCGGACCCCCAGCAGGAATCAGAGGGGCACCAGGATGGGAAGGTCCCAGCCCAGGGCCGCGAGAGTGGTGCGGCCTGGAATGAAGTGTGCACATCCAGCTCCGAGACACACTCAGAGATCACCTCCCCCCAGGAGGACCCGGCAGATGGCAGTGTGCTGGCTCCCGGCCACGGCCTCCAGTCGGCCTCCCGCCAGCCGAGCACTCTCACCCTGGGCCGGCCCTCCAAGAAAGGCTCCGTGCAGTGGATGCAGCTCCCCGACAAGCGACGCAACAGCGAGCTCTTCCAGTCGCTGGTGGGAAGCGGCAACCCGCGAGAAGGAGGCCTCAACCGGCGGAAGCTCACTGAGAAGCTGAGTACCGAGGAGGAGATGAAGCAGTGCATCCAGGACTTCCACAATATCAAAATCCCATGTGAGTTCCCCGAGCGTAAGCGCCAGTGGCAGTCGGAACTTCTCCAGAAGTATGGCCTATAGACCCTAACCCTCTGTTGTCGCTGTGGTCATTGTGATGGTTTTTATCCAGTAAACAGTGGGGTATTCCATGAAGGAGGATTTCTTGCTTAGCCGGATAACTTCTTGGATTTAAGGTAGTCTGGGCTAAATGGACTTTATTTTCGTTCCCTTACAATTAGCCTGGACTACCTTAAATCCGACAAGTTATCCAGCTAAGCAAGAAATCCTGTTTTGTGAAACAGTCCCCCGTTTAAATTAGGACACCCTACTACTCTGGTAAATCAGCTGTCACTGAATTAAATGAATTGATGCTTTATTGGCATAAGTAACCTGGATTTTTTTTTTTGTTTCCACATACTTGTTTTCACAGTTGAGAGTAAAGATTGGAGCCAAATCACAGGGTTATCCATTTATACAATGTCCCTGGAGCATTTCAGGGGTTAGGAGCCTTGCTCAAGGGTCCAACAGACAGGTGGCAATTTTTCCACCAACAGGATTTGAACCAGCAACCTTCTGATCACAGGCATAGAGGCTTAGCCTGCTGAGACAAACAACACCCGGGTTTGAGGGCTGCTTCTGTCTGAAACTTCATGACAGTCAGATGTTTGCATTCAAGACCTGACTAAACATTTTACCACTAAGTTGTAGACCTGATGCAAAAACTAAGTATCAGTAACTGATTGCAATTTTCAAAGGGCATGTTTCAAACAATGGTATACTGGATGTAAAATCTTTTGCATGAACAATGTCAGAAGACTAGTGATAAACCACAATAATGTGTTATGGTAGCAGAATGAACAGAAAGAACAAGTATGCATAAAAAATGTGTCTACATTGTTAGGTCAAGACGTTTGTTTGGGACAGGAAATGTAGCAGGTAAATTGCGTAAATAATCCAATTAAAATGTATTTCTGGATGCCCATGAGTACTGTTTCCCGATCCTGTCCTCAGGGACGCACAGACTTTGTCCACATTTTTGCTCCCTCTCAGCTCTCAGTAGGAGCAATTTATTTATTTATTATTTAAAGGAACAATTTAATTTATTAATTAATTTCAGCAAAAATGGACTGTCTTGCAGGGAGCTGGGAGGGAGCAAAAATGTGGACTGTCTGGCAGGGAGCTGGGAGGGGGCAAAAATGTGGACTGGCTGTGGGTCCCCGAGGGCCGGATTGGGAAATAGTTCCCTGGAGTGCAAAGAAAATGCTTTGATTGTTCAAATATGTATTGACGTGGTGAACAATCATTTTACTCATATGTCCAAATTGTCATGTTCTGTTTTATTTAATCATCTACTGTTCCAATTGTTTTTTGACAGACTTGTTTTTTTGTGATGTAATACAGTAAGTGTGTTATGGACCATGTAATACAATAGTGTCCTATTCTGAAGTGTTTTGCAATTGTGTTGCCTGTTAAAAATGCCAGTTTATATTAAACCATGACAACTAGTAAGAAGCCATGTGTGATTGATGATTGAGCAATGGGATTTGTCTTATAACTGGTAATAATCTCTGGGAAAGAATCTTAAAGCAAATGCAGTCCTCTGAATGTTTAAAATCATTAAAAAAAATTGCTGTAGTACAATATAGTTTATTGAGCCCTGAGAAAAAACTTAGGCCTGTAAAAAGGAAAAAATAAGCTTCTCCAAAAATATTATTTTCTTGTGGATTTTATCCAATAAAATTGTCATCAGTTGTAGTTTTCTTATCGCTTTTTAAAAAATTTTAATTAACCATAAAGATGATATCTCTCCCTGTTGATATAAAAGGCTAAATTCACAACCTAATGCAGAGATGATGGACCAATTTCTTGTATACTTATAAGCTAACTCTGAGTTCAGAAGTATCTTACAACAAAGGCACAGCAAAATCCTCGTACTGGGAGTGAAATGGCTTTGTGCAGAGAGTTTGAGGATGAAAAGATCCCAAGCAAAGACAGTGAGAGATACTGCAAATGTTTGTATCATGTCCTTAAACATAGGCTTCAGTCTGGGAAAGTGGAGAGTCCATTAAAACTGAACGAGCCAGACAGACAGCTCCACAATTCTGTTCTACAATAAGCCATTTTCAAGTATTTTCAGTTACACGCTTGAGTAGAATTACTAGCGACAGTAGAGAGGACCAAGGACTTCAGTAGAAGAAGCATTTTGAACTAGGTGGAACCCAAACATTTTAAAGGAAATAACGTTTTTCTCTTGTTGTCACGACAATAATTTCCTACAAGGGATGAAGTATTTTTGTTGTTAATTCTAGCAAAGTTTGTCGGTGAACATGCACACTTTGGCTACAAGCTATATTATTCGTTTGGCAGCAGTGGTGATTGCAATCATCATCGCGATCGCATTTCGTAATCAGTTTGCCTGAATGTAATCCCATTTATGGCTAAAGGCATTTATATAATTTGCCCATAGCGTTTTCCATTTAACGTTTCTGAGAGTGTCAGTCAACCTTATGTTTTGTTTTACGAAACAGGAGGATATCTGTTTCACAAATATTAGCAGTGAGAAGACTGATGTATATCTGCTGTTATATCTCTGATTTACTATCGAGCCTCATCAAGTAATCATCACAAACAGATGCACTCGTTTATTCTGCAGCTTGCAGCAGGCTGACACGGCTACTTGACCTTATGCCCAACAATTTTCTTAGCCTTATCTGCCTTCCTGCTACACTACTCCCTTTACACTAACACTAAACACCTTAACACTGTACAGAGTGACATTAACTTTCTGAAGTCACTTCAGCCAGGCCCACCTCCAGTTACATCTTTGTAAATTTTATTATTAATTTATTTTGACAATTGCTACAAAATGTTTTTCCATTTTGTGTGCCATTCATCAAAAAAAATTATTTAGTTTCCATCTGTCAGGATCGCCGGGTTAAGCGGATGGGCAAGCAGGCAAGAAGGAACAGGCCGGCAGGCGAAAGTCGAGGAGAATGGGGATTTATTAATGGGTAGAGGGCTAAGGGAATCGCAGGGCATCGCACGGACACTAACATCAATGACGGACAAAAACCACGGCAAGACACAGATTGAAATAGACAAGACTGGGCGAAAATAATCGGACACAGCTGGGCAAGATCAGGGAAGCACACGTGGATAATCAGGGGGCGTGGCACACACGAGGAGCGGACAAGCCGGGCATGACACCATCCATCCATCCATCCGTCCAGTTTCTGAAACCGCTTGTGCTATTAAGGATTGCAAGGAGCATTTTATTTATTTCTAATTCAGCACGTAAGCACAGGTGCTCTGTCCATCCAGTCAACATATCACTCTTTCATTTAATGGCATTACTTCAGAGATTACGTCATTTCTAAACGACGTTTGCACACGTAATTAAAGTCCTTTATCGGAAGGAAGCGCCTGTATTGTTTCCAGATAAATGTAGATATTGAAACTCTAATTAAATGTGAAGCATTTGCTGTGTTCAAAACCTTTTCTCTTCAACAAAGCATCCGATAATATAAAGGATGTGAGAACAACAAATGAATGAGTCCCAGCAAAACGTGTATTTTCATTTCTTGGAGTGATAGTTTGGCTCAGGCAGCATATTGTGAATTTTTAGAACTGCAGATCTAGCATAAACAGCCTTGAAACGGCCAACCTATGCTCATAATAAGAATTATTTCAAGTATGAGGGCATCTTATTGGGCATCCAGGACAATATCAAAATCCCATGTGAGTTCCCCGAGCGTAAGCGCCAGTGGCAGTCGGAACTTCTCCAGAAGTATGGCCTATAGACCCTAACCCTCTGTCGTCGCTGTGGTCGTTGTGATGGTTTGGATGTCCTGTGAACAGTGGGGTATTCCATGAAGGAGGATTTCATGCTTAGCCGGATAACTTCTTGGCTTTAAGGTAGTCTGGGCTAAATGTACTTTATTTTTGTTCCCTTAAAATTAGCCCAGACTATCTTAAATCCGACAAGTTATCTGGCTAAGCAAGAAATCCTGCTTTTGGGGGTGTATGGGACGTACTTCATGCAAATCTCTAGTGTGATTTAAACTAATCGCTTGTACAACTACATTTCTTTAGGTCACAGCTGCACATCTTTTAACAGAGGTAACATTTATGGAATTACGATGTTTGGCGGAAAATTGACTTCAGAAGCTACCAAAAGTTTAACGTGATGAGTTCCAGTATATAAATGTTTTTATCTGTATTTTACTTTCAAGGCCAAGTCATGCATGGAAACTGGGAATCTAAAAACATGGATCCCCATTGTTTGTCAGTGTTTTCAGTACTAGTGCAAATAGAACTTCGATGCCATGCGACAGGAGATGCCATGAGCTCCTGAGAATTAAGAAACATCTCATATTTGTATTGTGTTAAGCTGTCAGTTGACAGTGAAATTTAATTCCCAAAAATAAACATGATTTATGCACAAAATAGTCATTCTTCTGTATTACTCTCTCTAATAATGTTTAATGTATCACAACACATCCATGTAACGCGCCTTGGGACGACTCTGTCGTGAAAGGCGCTATTTAAAAATTAATTAAATTCTGCTGGTTCACAGGTGGGTTCTTATTTTAGCGAAGAGGTAAAATCTCCGCTAAGATTAGCTAGCTTGCACGCAGCAGTACGACACGAATGCTCTCTGTGTTTCCCCATAGCAACCATGCTGAAAGCATGTGAGAGGAATAAAATAAGAATCTGTCAGGATTTAACTTCTATACCTGTATGTGACTTCATTTCAGCTATCGCTATATACTGTAAAGCTAGGAGAGACATTCAGCTACACATAATATTTAGAACTTATTTAAGGCCTCAAGAACAAAATTCATACATAAACTATACATCGTACGCATACCTGTGCCAAAAATGTTAGCGAGGAAATGTACGCTGATCAGGGCTAACGCGGCAGGCCTGATAATGCGCACGCCACCTGCTGGCGTTAATGGAAACAGCACGACTCTGTTGCAGCCCCACAAAGCGGCAGACAGCTTGATCCTTCTCCCCGTGATAGTTCCGGCCTGCGGTGCTGCATGTGAAACTGTCACACTTCAGGCGATCAAACTGTCTGCGATATCTCAGGGCATGCTAGATAAAGAGTGTGAATCAATAGGGCAACAAAGGAAGACGTGGAAACTAGTTATACATTTATTAGGTAGCTGTATAATTTATAAGTTTTTATAGATGTTGTATATAAACATCAAGAGTATAATATATAAACGAAATATTTTTATATATACACACACACACACGCAGCTCTGGAAAAATTTAAGAGACCCCAGCACAATTTTTGGGCTTTATGAGTCTTCAGTCCAGCTAGTAGGAGCTCAGATACAAAGTGCCCTGCACTTCATGCCACTAAATGTTTCCCTGAGGTCATCCTCTGATTTATGAGGCGCTGCCAGAGAAGTTTATGGCCGTCCCTGGCATTAAAAAGTCGTTTCCGCCCTTTACCTACATGGTTTATGGTCTTTCCCAGTGTCACCTGCTTCGTGTTATTCTGTCTGTCTTAAAAATTTTGAGCCTGGAAGCAACCTGCTGCTCAGCGTAGGCTCCTGCCAGCAGAACCAGGACTAAAGCAGAACTAAAAAAATGCAGATTTTGCACACACACACACATTTACGTAGACAAATGTAAGGTACTCCATGTAGGGAGCAGAAATATAAAGTACAGGTATTTTATGGGTCCCACTGAAATA
>JAODJX010000015.1:187578-197601 GCA_026776945.1 Isichthys henryi
ATAGATAGATAGATAGATAGATAGATAGATAGATAGATGGATGGATGGATGGATGGATGGATGGATGGATGGATGATCAGAGGTGGAGGAGAAGGTGTCTGACCACCTGGCACCAATCTGACAAGAAGCCCAGGATCCAGCTGCACGAAGAACTGTCCAGGATGAGCTCCACAGGAAGCTCTGCACCGCGTCCTCTCTTCTTCTCCCTGTACACCCACCAGTGTGTGGCCACAGACAGCTCCGACATCACTGCGAAGTTTGCGCATGACAAGATGGTGGCGACATCGGCAACAAGACCACAAACAGAGAGGAGGTCAGAGTGCTGACACATTGGGACCAAGAAAACTGCCTCACCCTCAGCATCAGCAATACCAAGGAGCTGATAGTGGTCTTCAGGTAGCAGGTTAGGGTTAGGGTACACGCCCCCATCTCCAACAAAGGGACCTCCATGGGATGGAGCTACTACCCCCCCCCCCCCACAGGTTTGTAATTATATCTTTGTGGGGACTCTCCATTCAATTCTATGGGGAAAACTTTATTCCCAAAAATCTCTACTACATCAAAAAACACATTTTTATTACATTGTGGGAGACACACACAGACACACACACACACACACACAATGACCTGGTATATATTCAATGAATAAATACAATGAAAGCTATTGAAATCAACATTGGTGCCCAGAGTGACCTATGAGACCTGCCTACAAGGAAATAAAATATTTTTTCAATTATTTTTGGCATCTAAACGATTCTGTTTAGATTTTTGGCATCTAAAAATTTCTGTTTTTACGTTGAATGTCTGTATAGTCTATATTTTGAAGAACTGCAGCCTCTACACTAAAAGCTAAGATGAAATTGAATGAGAAAATGACATGTGTACAATGAATGTGAAATTACAGACAGGCACTTCTTTGGTCAACTTTGCTGGGCCTTCCACTACAAGGCGTGTGCGTGTGATAAGGGGGCGTGTCACTGGGATGCCAAAAGTGTACAGTAAATACAGCAGGAAGAGCAAGAGGTGTACTGCAGTCTCTCATGAAGGACTGCAGCATCAGTGCTATTGTTACTGTTCCTAATGCAAAGCCATCATTTGAGAGAGTAGATGATGGTGTACAGTATGCATCACAGTAAAGTTAACCTCATATTTGATATTCACGGCACACTACCTGTTCTACTAGGGCACATCACTGCCAAGGACAACCAAACTATTCTGGATGACCATATTCACTCGATGGTTCAAGCATTGTACCTTGAAGGTGGTGCCATGTATCAGGGTGATAATGCACCAATAAAAACTGCAAAACTGGCGACAGAGTTGTTCCAGGAACATGAAAGTGAAATCAATCATCTCCCATGGCCTGCCCAGTCATCAGATCTGAACAAGCCACTTTGTGGTGTTTTGGAGGAGCGAGTCATGGCACGTTTTCCTATTGTTTATTTATCTTCCTAATAGTCATTGTATTCCCCCACAACATTTAACCCCTTGATGTATCTAGCCGCCATTACCCTGCGGCAAGCATGACCTTGTAGGACCTTGTATATGTTCATCACAGTAATGACCTTTTTATCAATATTCAGAGCCCTAGTCATTGTTTTTAACTTCCTATTGTTGAGAATAAAACTGAGGGATTAATTTTGTTGCGGCAGATTCTGTAAGCATATTTCTACATTTTAATAAGGCATTAATCACTTACATTGTCTCTAGAAACAAGTAATTATATGCCAGAGTTTATCAGCTAACCCAGAAAATGAAAGTGATGGTCTTACATTTTCCACCTGACACGTCTTCTTATTCTTATACTACATCCGTTTATCTAGTCCAGGGTTCTGACTCTCCTGCAGTCTTTCAAGATTCAACAGCTTTGCTCATTTAATTTGGCAGATGCTTTTGTCTCAAGCGATGTTCAAGTGGGGGGTAAATAGCACGTTACAAATATACGTGCTGTCGAGTGTTGATTAGGCATAAATGGAGTTAGGTTGGGATTCCAGTGAATGAATAGTTACAACTGTAAGCAGTATTGGGACAAGAGCTACACATCTTCCCAACAAGAGCCACATTTCTTACAAAAATATTCAAAACAATGTAAAACAACACAAAATGCGAATAGCTTCCAAGGATGACAAGGCAGGAGACCACCTGGATGGGACGGCAGCCCCACACAGGGCGCACTCTCATACACCCAATCCTCTGTACGTCACACCGAGTGTAAAAGGAATCTTGCACTAACACAGGGTGAAGTCCCTTAATCACACCCCCAATCCTGGAGGTGTGAGGCCACAATAAACTCCAGGCTGGCCGTCTACCTGAGACATTATTCACATACGTGTTACATAAATCGAGACATAAACTAATCTCAGTTCCATCTAATTCTGTTTTATTTTTGGTGATGCATTAACATAAAATAAAACTGCTGAACTACAGGCAGTCCCCAGGTTACAAATGAGGTTCCTTCTCGAAGTCTGTCTTTAAGTCAAATTTGTAGGTAAGTCAGAAAAATCATTATTATTATTATTATTATTTATGTACCTCAAACTGAAGAATTGCTGAAGCCGTACAAAATTTTCGTAAGCTTCACATTCATCATTAAAAATCACTGTATTTAACTCAATTTATTTTTTTTATATAATAGGCTTTATTTCCAGAAGTGCAACTTAAGTCAGACGTTTTTAACCTGGGGACTGCCTTTGGTTGAGTTCTTGTCAGCTAACGATAAAGTAACGATAATTTTAAACAATCAACGAGGAAGCTCAGTACATGGCTTTAATATTACAAGTTATTATCACAGAAATTCCCTTCAAAGCCTATAAATGTTCGGTAAAATGAACCAGCTGGAATATAAACAGCACATATTTGCCACACTTATTAGTAAAAGTATTTTGTTAGACAGATTATTCCAATTGTTATCCCAGTTGTTATACATGAAAACAAAAGAGGCGGTAACTGTATATTTCTGTATTATATTATATGTATTATACATTTTATATGTCTTTTTACAATTTGAACATTTGCCCCATACATTGATTGTTTTGTATCAATTGTAACATTTTCTACAAAATGAAATGTTTCAGATTACGGAATGGCTCATAAAAGCGATAAAAGCCACTTTCCCCCATGAGTCGGGTTCAAACACCCAAAATTCATACAGAATTTAACGCACTTCATCATGAAGACACAATTTTGCAGTACCTTGTGTTACGCGCAAAGTCAGTCCTGCCCTTAACTTGCTATATACTCACACTGTATATTTACTTATAATGAATTATGAAATGATATAATACTTCTTGAAGGTTGCTGCTTGAAGCAGCAGTAATAAGCCATATGCTACTGCATAACCTATTAATTAGGAAGCGTTAAATAATCGGTGAAATTAAATGCTACTGAGTCTTTTTTGCTACCCTTCCTGTTCCTCAGCTTTAGGCACCAGGGAAAGATATACTGAAAGCTTATGATGTTTCACATCTGGGTTGGAAAATATACACGTTATTGAGGGAAGGTGGAGTAATTAAACTTGTCTATTTCCAAATGTATTGATTGAAAGATCAAGGACATTCAGGGAATTAAAATGGGTGGATGTAACCTGGTAACTCTGCTGTTTAAACCAAGGTAAATAGGTTTGAGCAGTACGTTGTGACTCTATTGCAGGGAATATTAATAAACGTCATTTTAACCGGTCAGTGCCTGGCTGCACGGAAAGGTGCTTCATATTTTAGCATGACTGCTTAATGACCTGATCTGTGATCAGCCTCTGTGCAGCAGCAATCAATTACAGGGCGTTAGTTTAAAAACTGGAGTCAGATGACTGGAGAAATAGCGCTAATCAGCCAATTTCACACTTTACGTTAAGGAGCATGTACGGCAGGATTTTCGCGATCGGGGAAAAAAAGTTGGAGACCATAGCAACCAAAGATGGGGCAATTCTATGCTTAAGGTTTGCAGGTACATGGAGTAGTGAAACGAAACCATTTGAGAAACGACTTGAAAGCACGATAGTGAGGTCCAAAGTGAGGACGTGAGTGGGGGGGGGAGGAACTGCAGGATTGTCTTGGATCACTGCAGCGCCACAATTATATGCAAAAGGCAGTCATGTAAAAAGGAGAAATGTCAGTAAAGATCAGTATAATTACTAAATTTATTAGAGGGAAATAAGCAAAACGGTTCCCGGTCCTTAATTGCTTATCCAGATGGAAAATGTGGTTTTATATGATAATGAAGTTTCCCAAGGCTTTTTGTTTGTTGTTTAAATTCCAAAGGAAGGGACAAAATGAATGTGATGTAAAGAATTTGTAACCCCCTATAAGCCCCCCTGTGACGGAACATTGTATCAATGCTAGGTTTTGGAACAATGTTTATTAAAATAAAGTGAATCTGACCTCACAACTAAAGCTAATAATTTTCACGCATTATGCATTTTACACATTATTGTGTCAGAGAGGAAGGATATGTGTACTATCCTACAGTATAATTAAAATGTATAGGGCTTATATAATTCATTACTTAACATTAGTGGATCTCTATAGCAGTGCTTAACACTTAGAAATATCTATTTCTTGCATGACTATTGTAACATCTGGTCAGTGTGAAATTAATTTTACTTTCAGTTTTCGCCATAAGATGAGATGGTATTATTAGTAAGGCTACTAGTTGCCATATGTCTACACAATAAAAACTCTTCTTTCTTGTTTCAATCACTGTGTGAGTTGTGAATGTTGGTTAATAAAAAGCCCCGGCACCGGCCTGACAGTTCCCTTGCTTGCCGGTGTCGGACGACTGCGAGACGCCAAGGCTGCGACGACACGGCCGATGAAGGTACTGCCAGCGTCCATGACCTGCGTCTATAAATCATGGTGGACGAGTCCATTCCTGGAGAGCCGTGGGACGTCAGAGTTGCCACCCGCACCCTTCTGCATCGCCTCCCCGAGCGAAAAGAGGAATTTCCCGCACCAACCTGGACCAGACTTTTCTTCTGTGGAAAATCTATAGAAGGTATTACATCATTTAAATGCTTGTGAGTTAACCGGCAGATGTTGAACCCAGCCAGATAACGGACGTGCATCCGTTGCTTTCACACTAAAATTATATACTTTCGGAAATTTTCCCAAAAGTAACGTGACAAATGCAGAGGATGGCATTTACTCTGCATTTTGCAGCGTTAGACCCAGCTGGAATGTTTGTTCATTTTGGATTTTAGATACATCGCCTGCATCCTAGAATATCCTCAGCGTAATTAGAGTCGCAGAAATGTACTCATTATCACATACATTATCCTGCAGGACAGAGCAGTGATTACACCGCTATTCAACAAGAAAGCGGGAATGATTTATGGACCGCTTGATGATCGGCCCTATTGGATAGGAAACCTTCGCAAAATCTGTTAATTTATTTGCTAGCACACGCACTGTGTGACGCTTTTAACAGCTCTATCAATTTAAAAACGGCATAATTAACTATTATCATTAATAACTAACATGTCATCCTTTGACATTAATTTTGGTAAATATCTTTAATGGTACATAAAGGTTGGAAAACATCACATACAAGCATTATAAAATCTACTTTAATGCAAATTCCAGTTTTTATATTCTTTTATCCTTTCAGTGGCTGATTTACCTGTGCGTTTTCATCATTTTTTAAATCATAGATATATCGTCTTTCTGAGCCTCTAATTGTGCTCCCATACTTGCCATATATGGGTTGCTTCAGCTTTTAGATATTTCCTAATTAGTATTTGTTTTAAGGGACAGCAGGACACAGTGGCTGAAAAGCATATATACTTCACCCCAAACTTAATTATTCTTTGTATAAAGTCACAGAGGAAATGAAAATCAGAAAAGATATCAAGAGACACGTGACGCCTTCTACTGCCACCACGAACCGAGCTTAACCCCAGTCATATCTGAGCTGAACCACCAT
The DNA here is from genome assembly GCA_026776945.1 of Isichthys henryi. Lineage (NCBI taxonomy): Eukaryota > Metazoa > Chordata > Actinopteri > Osteoglossiformes > Mormyridae > Isichthys > Isichthys henryi. The sequence goes on from JAODJX010000015.1 coordinate 193,495, forward strand.
CTGATTGGTCAAAATGCACGGGGATATACGTCAATATGCATGGAATATCTAAAGGACAGCCAAGTTGAATGAATTTGTAATGCAATGCAAATATATTTCAGCAGAGGAATGCTCCGAGGGAAATTAAAATGTCATCGCCATTAAAAGAAAAAGTCTAAATTTATGTGAATCTACTAATAATTTTCTTGATTTTCTCACCAAAAGAGCAACATACTGAGATTCATAAATGAAACCAAAGGTCAGATTCATAACTGTAGGACTGATCAACAAGTAACACAATGTGGTGGATCAGCTGAAAAAGTTTGGGGGCAACCTAGAATAAACCAAACTTCCCTGTGGACACCAGCTGGGTGGGTCCATATTAGCAACCTTGCTAAGACTTGTCCAATGATTAAAATCTGACATATATATAATGAAGACGAGTATTACAGTTCTTTGTCAAACCGGTAGAGGTACACTGTGTCATAATACGCAACATATCCTCTTTTTACAGAGATTGGTATAAGTGCATATGAACTCTGTCCTTGGGTATGATGCATTACATCATTAATTGGGAACACTGTCAATTCATCTAAGCAAAGTCAAGTAATAGTTGCGATTATCATAATCATTACGGACATCCATCTTGTAATGATGTATTGCTTTCATTTCCCAACTGGAAGATGAATCATTTCTTATGTGCAAGTACTGTTTAGTCACAAAATGAAATGGATCTGGTGGGATGAGGCATCGATGGTATATCCTTGTGAGGATGCAACTATAAATTGAAAGGGCGATTAAATTCCACCAAACTTAAGCCAGTTCAGTGCTGCGGATGAGGCCCCCAGAGGAAGCCCCTCGTCCAGGGGAGCTGCAGAGGTCTGTGTCAGAGCACGTCCATCCCACCAATAACCTACCCATTTTACAGATAAGTTTGCCTTTTAGTCTTGGAGAGGTCATTGCATTTCTTTGTAATTCATGTCAATGTAGGTATTGACCCAGCTGACCCTGAAGAGCATAAGATCCATAACCACATGCCATCTTCATGTTATAGAAGTTTGAATTTACGCTGCGAGTCTCCGTAAGGGCCACAGCTTGAGACTTAGGCCAGCTGCTCAAACACTCATATCACTTGGAGCATCTTACCATCATCCATGGAAAAAGTGCACAGGATCTTAATTTCTTCATAAAACCTCCCCTAGAGTCAACCGCTGTTCTGGTGCGTCGTCGGTCTTCATTGTGCCCCAGATAAAGCTAACCATGTTTTTGCTGATTTGAGCTCTTCGTGGCGGATTTAGAATTAGCAGATATTTGCAAATAGCAAATAGCTGGAAGCAAACCAGACATCTATACTGGGCTTAACAAGAAGACATGAGTCACGTTTGAGCTAAATGTAGGTGTTGCATTTGAGGAACTTCTGCTGAAAAGACAAGCGTGAAATGAATTAAACATAGAATACGTTACACATCTCATCATGAAACACAGTCAGTCAGAAGCACAGGATCAAGGACTGAAGGGTGGGTACGGAGATTGTATTTGCATCTTTGGGATGTGAAGGGCACGTAAAATGAGCACAGAACAAATCAGATATTATGCTCTTCAGCCATGAGATCTGGGTCATTGTTCCCCAATCGTTCCCTCTGTAACACACATAACATGCTTGCTTTGTAGCCTTAGTTACAAGTGAGTAGAGGGTTCTTTTCTGTCCCAAATCACACCTATTTTCTAAACTCAGGATTTTTATAAGAATGTGTCCCAGTAAAACTGAGTCAACCAGCCTGTAACTTTCACAAAGGGGCCAAGTAACAAGTCACTCTTCTGCCAAGCTAACTGAGCCCTATGCTAATTTAGTCCCCTCGGCCAAAAACGGGAGAGAGGAGATAAACGAATGAATCTGTGCTGTGAGGAGGCCGAGCTCTGAGGCTTAGGGATCACAGACCAGGCTGCTTCAGTCTCAAAGTGTGACCGTGCTTAAAGAGTCTGAGGGAGTCTCAATGCGGATCTCAAGCATGCATTCGGTCTTAAATTACGTAATCTACTTTTCCGAAACTAGATTAAATAATTTCCTGGTGGTTATTGGAATACATAGATGCTGAAATAGCAATTTAGAAAACATTTGTTTTTTTATATATATATATATATTTGATATTAAGATGTTAGTTGTCATTTTTATCATTAATGATTTTACGCCTTTGCTTGGGCAACATGGGTAATATCTCTCTATAAAATTCCCATATAAAATCACTTTTCGTTATAATTGTCACTGTTGGCATAGAGCAGGTTTGGGATCTTTCTGACTGCATCTTGTTTTCAGATTTACGCATCTAAGACCATCTGTCTGATTTATACATCCATGACCTTCTGTCTGATTTACGCATCTAAGAGTCTTCTTACACATCGTCTGTCAGAGACATGCACCATCAGTCTTGCGCCCCAATTTCAGCAAGTTAAACAGATGCGACTCATCCGATCGCTACATTGTCTGTGGTTCATTAGCTGTATAATCTCATTTAGAAGGGGCTCTGGCAGAGCTGTTAATGGGTATTGATCAGTTGTTTTAGCAGTGAAACAATGGGATTTCTCTTTAATGAATGTGCAGTGACATTTTGCGGATGGAGATGTAAGTGGAATATCTAGAAGATCACAGGCGTCACTTCCGGTGAATGACGTGGAGTTTTATATTTTTGGTTTTATATTTTTGCAATGTTCAGCAGCAGTCTGTACTGTTCGGTGGAAGCCTTAATTTCTCGGACGCTGGCGTGTCATCATTTCTTCTTCTATGTTCTTCTGGCAAGCAGGACGATGCCGGGGCTCCATCCGGGCTCCATACCGCAGAGTAATGTGATGCTCAGCGGTGAAACAAAGAACACGGCCCATGATAGCTAAAGAGGTATGAAAGCTGAAGTATGATTGAATACAGACATTGATTCCACATGTCATTTCCTCTTAGTGAAAAAAAAGACATAGGCAAGGCAAGTAGCCTCTATTGAAGCTGTCCTGTGTGGTCTCTCTGGATGTGCACGCTGGGGAAAGGCATATGGCTTGGCCTACAACTGACTGGCTAAATCAATGGCTGTCAGAGTGCTTAAATATCTAGGTCCCTTTCCAAGGAAATGAAATTATTTCAACCCAATGTTGAAATGGGAAACTGTACGCTTTTCAGAATGAGTATACAGTACTACAGCCAAAATGTGTTTTTAGTCTGGTGCTGCTGTAACTGATCAAAACTGATCCAAATTATATGCTCACAACCCCCATTTCTAGTGACCAATAACTCTTTGGGGATGCCCTAAAAATCCTGAAAAACTAGCATGCTATTAAAGTTTATTTCTGACTGGGGGTTTTTAAAGCCGTTGGGGGAAATGTGGGCATTTGGGAGGAAAAGACGCATGATTTTAATTCCACACAGAACAGAGCAAGGTCGTACTTCTCATAGCTATCTTATGATGTAAGGTTCTGAATAGCGCAGGTACAATGCAGCCATTGGTATAACCTGTTATGCTGTAATGATATTGTAACATCAGTTTATTTTAGTGTTTACTATTCTGCTAAAGCAATAATCAAGTGATTGAGCGATTGAGTTTTCTGTTGGGCATTATTGTCTTGAGCAGGTTTTGGGGAAGACTAGCCAGGTCCTGCTTCATGTGTCGCCCAAAGCTTAAGCTGCTTAAATCCTGCTGCAGGTATTTCCAGCCAACAAGATTTCTGTAAATTAGACAGCGGATCCAGCAACATGGGAAGAGGAAGAAAATAAGCTTTTATTTCCCGTATGTTTGTCATCGATTTCTTTGATTTGAGTCCGTCCTTCATTTATTTTTTTTCTTACTCATATTGACATGTCTTTTGTGGTATTTATTAATGTTTGTCCTTGCTTTTAGTGGAACTACGGATCTGGTTGTATTCATCCATCCATCCATTCTCCAAACCGCTTATCTTACTAGGTCGCGGGGGCTCTGGAGCCTATCCCGGAAGCAATGGTCACGAGGCAGGGAACAACCCAGGATGGGGGGCCAGCCCATCGCAGGACACACTCACACACCATTCACTCATTCATACACACCTACGGGCAATTTAGCAACTCCAATTAGCCTCAGCATGTTTTTGGACTGTGGGGGGAAACCGGAGTAC
>JAODJX010000015.1:201049-211853 GCA_026776945.1 Isichthys henryi
AAACTGAAGCCCAGCCTTTCCATGGCCTTTTGAAAAACTGACTCTGACTTGTGGGATGAAAATTCTTTCTGTTCAAACACTACACTCTGCTCAGGCCCACAAAGTGAGAAAGATTCAGGGATCTCAATGAGCTGCTGTCTCTTTTCTAGCAGGTCTTCCAAATTCCCAGTTTTGTAAACACCTTGAAGACACAAACCTCCAGATGCACTTTTCAGAACATCCTCAACTGAAATGTTCTCTACTGGGAATGAGGAGCTTTCCAAAGCATTAATCTTACTATAAATATTCTCTATAAGATCTTTCAAAGTTTGACCATGAGCCCAATTTTCCTTTGGGACATCCAATGCTACTCGGATCCGATCCTCAGCGTTTTTCACCATAGGATCATTATGATCTTTGCCTTCCTTTAATAAGTTCTTAAGCTCATGTAGAGCTTTCATCAGATTCTTCTGTGTCTCCCCAAATGATTCCTTTCTCTTCTGTTTTGTTCCACTTTGATGTTCTAGAGATGACTCCATTTTCCTTTATTTCTTGCTTTACAAATCAACAATAAATGTTACTTGAGTTCTATACCTTAATTTACCTTCATAGGGAGCTTTCATGTGAAAAAAACAATCCAAGGTCACACTTCAGTGTAGAAATTTTGGTGTCAATTCTTCCTTTTTTAGCCTTGAAAATAAAAGAAAAAAATAATTTCAGTCCACAAAGATTCTGCCGTATTTTTGCTATGAAAAATAATGAGGAGTGGTGGATTACAAACCACCCTGACTGACACACCACCAATACAGGGGAGAGAATGAAGGTTAAATATATATTTAAATATTGTCTGTCTAAATAATGCTGATTTAAATCATTCTTTATTAATTTTAAAATGATTTGATAAATTTTGAATATACAAGTAGTGCTTCCTCCAGAAGATAGGATGCAGGTACAAGAAAAGTTTGGTGACTATATTTTCCCTGCATTTTTTTCATAATAACCACATAATAGCTACATGTTTCAGAACTATTATAAATAGCATCTGCTACAGCTAATCCCCAAAATGCCCCTCCCCTAAATGCCCCTCCCCTAAATATGACTGTCGCCCACATGTGCAAAAATCAGATTCTTTTAATCTCAGCTTCACCACCAGCACCTTTATTGCTAATGTTGTAATTTTTTTTCCTCTCATTTTTCTTTCAGCTAAAAACCAGCTCAAGTGGCCTCAGACACTGATACCCCATAGTGAGCAGTTTAAAATGTTGCTTTTTCTCTGAACAAAAGCTAATATAGGATAATGATGCACAGACACCAATGAAAAAGACAGAATCCAAGTAAACCAGGCCACCGTACCTTCAAATTTGGAGAGTGAGGAAGAGGACATACTGTGACAGATAAGAATTCCTGCAAGAAAAAGAAAAGAATTATATACAGGTAAATTCCATACTGCTTAAAAACAGACCATATCATTGCATCACACTACAGTTTGCACTTCAAAGCCCAATACTGCTTCATGATTATCTTGTATAGTTGCCAGATCTAGTGTATAATTTATGCAGATGATTTAATGTTGCCTAAAGAGTTTTTAATGTTCCCTAGACATTTTTTCCTATCTAGATGAAGATGATGATGAACCATCAGCCGCAAAGAATTCAAGGATTTCAACCACACCAAAATGTAAGTTACCAAATTTCCTCAGATAAAAACCAAGATTCAGATAATGGCCGGCAGGTATGGTCAAAATGAATAGATAAAGGCCAGGCCCTAGATACAGGCTGGTGTCGTGGTCGACGTGAACAGATAAAGGCCAGACCCCAGATACAGGCCGGGGGCATGGTCGATGTGAACAGATACAAGCCAGGCCCCAGATACAGGCCGGGGATGTGGTCAACATGAACAGATACAGGCCAAGCCAATTTTGTCTAATATCGCTGGCGCCAGCAGTGAAACAACTACAGGAACAACTTTGCTGCAGGTCTAACAAATAAAATATTGTGGTGCCCGAGTGGCGAAAAGATCATGAGGCGGACAGCAGAGTTCAGTTATTAACAGTTTTTATTGTGCGAATCTTAAAAGGACAGCGTTAAGCAGCAAGTGACAATAAGCTCATATACAGGGTGAGCCTTTACTGTGTGCCTTTCAAAAAAGTTTTAGTGAACAACTTTAGGATATCCCAACCTAATTTCTGTGCTGAAACATGCCAAGCTCTCAAAATAATAAGGCCGAGGAAAAGGCTACTTTGAGTAGCAAAGTAGCAGGCATAGTGGCTGCCGAGACAGCCGGTGAGCTTTCAATGATCACGCTGACAGCAGAACTTGGAAAACAGCGTGAAATTCTTAAAGAGGACATGACTACCCTCATTCAAGCTTCCCTCACCCCATCCAGTCGGCAATAGCTGGCTTTTATGAAACAGTTCAGACGCTGGGGAGACAAGTTCACTGCTGGTGAGAATTTCTCAGCCATCACTAAAGCGGAGAAGGAAATATCCCAGCTGAAAGTGCTAAATGCAACATTAATAGACTGAGCAGAGGACTTGGAAAACAGATCCAGACGTTTGAACGTTCGAATAGTCAATGTGCCAGAAAGCAGTGAAAACAGCAACATGGTGGGATTTACTTCCAGTATGTTAATGGGTATCATGGGTAGTGGCGTGTTTGCTATGCCGCCTGAACTGGAGTGAGCGCACCACGTCCTAAGACTGAAACCTAAAGAAGGCCAACCACCAAGACCCATCAGTCGCTTTCCACGAGTACCAGGATCAGGAACGGGCGCTACGTTTCACCAGGCAAAATTATTTGCAATACTAAAGTGTAGCGCTCAGGCTAAACCCTGACCTGAGTGTGAGTCTCTCCAAAAAACGAGTGGCTTTTAACAAAGCTCTATATCAGAAGGGAATCCAATTCAGACTGCGAGTAACTTATGGGGGAGAGACACTGATGTCTGAGACACCAGCGGAGGTTGAAGCATTCTACTTCAGAGATCAATACATAATGCAAAGTCGGGTAAAGTAATACTGCTTAAAAGTGTCTGTAGACTGCTTTAAGATTGTTCAGGTTAACCTGGATAAAACTTCTGTTTTTTTTTTGTAACTGCATGAAACAGGCAACAGGGACATAGCACAATGAGTCAGTTTACATTTTTTTCTTCAGATCAGCAGCTTATAAAAACTTGTAATCCGAATCATTTAAAAAAAAATCTAACAAAATGGAATACATATGAACCTTTATTACAGTATCACTTCTGCTTACATTCATTTTTGTAACTGGTGAAAACGTAGGCAAGTTCTTAAAGGCACCAAGTGGGAACCAGTCCAGCACCAGCTCCGTGTTGGTGGAAATGAGGCATATGTGACGGGTTTTAGATACACCAATATAGCCGAGTGATACAGCTGATGTGAAATGTCCGAGTGCGGTTATGGTCTGATAACCACAGTCATAGAATGCCTCATAGAATCAGATTTCTTGGTGGAACTAACTTGTGTGTGTGTGTGCTTCTTTCTGCATTTCATGAATTTTCCCCCATGGAGCAGTAGAATCACGTTCTCATGAATCATTTTGGACTTCCCTCGACATGACTCTCTCTACATGGCTCTGCTCTACCGCATTTACAGATCATTTTTTACCATGGTTCCGATTTATTCATTATTTAAAAATCCCATGTGAGTGTAAAATGTGTATTATAGACATAGGCTGGATTGTTGCCCTGTATCTATTACTTCTTGTAACAATTTTCAATAGGCAACTCCCTTTATTTCGGTCACCATTTATGCTGCATAAATTCCAGTACCGTAAACAGTACTTAATAGATCAGACTGGCTTTTATATTTATTTAAAAACTTATGTTTGTTCTCTTTCATGCCTTGCCCACTAAACATACCCTCGCATCTTGACCATATTTAGTTCACCTCTGTCTTCTGCAACATTACACGATGGACCATCTCTCCCAGACGACAGAAAGTAACATGTCTGCAAAGTTCTGTAAATACAGTAAAATTTTGGATTGCGAGTAACTTGGTCTGCGAGTGTTTTGCAAGACGTGCAAAATATTTTATATAAATTTTAACTTAATAAATGGGACGGAGTGGTGGCTTTGAGGCCATGGATCTGTGCTAGCAACCGGAAGGTTGCTGGTTCATATCCTGTGAATGCCCAGAGTGATTTTACTCCGTTTGGCCCTTGAGCAAGGCCCTTAACCTGCAACTGCTTCATCCCGGGTATGACATTAATCTACTCGCGCCTTCCATTTGCCTTGGGATCCAATTTTCTGATTCCAAGATTACGTCACATCCGCTAATAACTCAGGAAAACCGAGTCAGATGTGTTCCATTTGCCACAGATAGTAGCAATACCATGGACCCATATGAAAAAGCAAGATTTTTTGCTTAGCCAGACAACTTGTCAAATTTAAGGTATCTCAGTTTAAATGCTCTTTATCTTCGTTCACTTACAATTAGTCTGAACTACCTTAAATCCGACAAATAATCCGACTAATCATGAAATCCAATTTTAGCCTGGTTAATTGTTAGCCATTGTTAGCAATATCATAATTGATAAAGTGTTGATAAAGGGCGCCAGCCATCTTGGATTCTAAACTCGGAATCCTCTGTGCTGCTCCAAGAAATTTCTTGGATCTCCAAGAAACGGGAGCGTGCATGTCGTCACTTCCGGCTTCAAAACTCGGAATCCAACTCGAAAGCCGAGTTCCGAGGGCAAATGGAACGCACCCTACATCCAGCCCTATAAGGAGGTCCTCCAATTTACAGGGAATAACCTGGGGGTTGGTGGCAGGATTGGCACTCCAGCCACCAGAAAAAACCTCACACTGGTTCATTCAAACTAGTGAGGTGCTGAGGTATCACCTGCCACATAGCTGCACTCAGGTTCTCATCCCTGAGGTGGTTTGTCGTGTGGTGGGTGCGGCAACGCACTGTAATCAGTGCATGCTTCTTACATAAATGAGCAAGGTCTTGCAATACGAGTAGCATGTATGCGATGTGACACTAGTAAAGGCCAAAATGTCCACTAGTTGCGCTAGTGAGGGCGTTTTGACCTCACTAGTGTCACTAGTGTAACTAGTAAGGGGCAATTGTTCACTTGTTGAAGAATTATGATCGGTTACTGATTGATCAGTGCATATTGCGTGCATTCTTTTCTCATGAAAAAACGGTACACATGAACCTCTTCACTTACCTTCCCACTATTTTCTACGTAAATAAATCCCCAAATATTTATAGCTCTGGAAAAAATAATTGGAAAAATTAGTATTTGAGCAACATGAACGTTTCTGATTTATTCCATACACTTCTGACAATATTTCCCCCACAGACACTGGAATGTCATACATAGAGATGCTGATTTACGAAATAATTTAAGTGGTTTTTTAAAATTTTCTCCAGATCTGTATGTAGGTTGCTTTCAGACATGTTTATTAGTCCCATATAAGCATGCGTTAAACAATGTGAATGTAAATATTAAATAATGTGAAGCCCACCCCAATGGTTACACTTTGGAGGCTTGAACTGTGGTGGGTTATTATCAGTGTAACACAAGATGTTTCATAAGTTCACAATGACATTTTAAGAGTTATCATAATGATGATTGGCTCCAGTTATGTCCATTTAATCATTATTACACTTATTTCTGATTGAAATCTGATTTCATGTCCATATTCTACAAAAATCTACAGCTATGGTTTAATATAGGCACATGAAGCAATTCTATTTTAGCCTCCACGCTCAATAGAAACTGATTGTACGTCTTTGTGTTTCACCGTTAAAAACAAAAAAATAAAGCAAGAAGTGAATTTGCACAAACATAAAAATGATTTAATACCTTTTAGATTCATTTTCATACTTTATTCTGCATGGATTGTAAGCTAGGAGCAGGCAGCTAATGACAGTAAAAGCTCACCAGGCTTTATAGGGTTACATTTCAGATGGGTGGAGCTTGTGCTGGAGAACCAATAGGAAGATTCAATGTTTGCCCCTTTCCTGACTCCTGATTAGAATTTTGTGCAACTATTGCCACTAGTGAGAATTTTTGCATTCACTTGTACTACTAGTAAGCATTTTAGCCTCACTAGTTGACTAGTAGGGCAAAAGACACTTCAAATAGTTATCTAGTGTTCATTTTGTCCTTCACTAGTGTAACTAGTAAGTGCAAATAGACTCTCACTAGTGTTACTAGTGAACAATTGCCCCTTTTATTTGTTATACTAGTGACACTAGTGAGGTCAAAACGCCCTCACTAGTGCAACTATTGGATATTTAGGCCTGTGCTAGTGTCACTAGTGGACATTTTGGCCTACACTAGTGCTACTTGTGAGCATTTTAAGTCTTACTAGTACAGTAAATTTCAGGCCCACGCGTTAGCTAGTTGATGAAAAAGTTAGTAAGCTAGTAAGCATTTTTGCAGTAATAGTACAACGTAGTCGCAAACTAGGGCGCCAGAATGTCTAACTAGTGCCACCAAAGTCCAAACAAGTGTGGGAAAGCAGGCCTGATATGAAGGATATCAGAATAAATGCTCAAACGACTTTCCATACTATAGCATTGTGACCATGTGTGTTTGTGTAAAGTTTTTTTTTAATTTTGTGTTTAATGACAATACAATGACACATTTCTGCGAAATCCTCAGAATGAGGCAAAAGCTGATGTCATTGGATAGGTTCCTTGTTAAAGTCGCACAAAAAAAATGATTCCAGTGAGCCAACAGATAGAAGTGATTCCATTAGCTATAGTGAGTCATCCTACAAAATAACCCACCTCCTCTCCTCTCTCTCATCTCACAATTTTTTTCAAAGGTAGAGTACAGGTTCATTTGATTCATGTATTTACTTGATTTTTTGTATTTTTTCATTTTTATATGAATATTTTTGGGTTGTGGAACGAATCATTCGAGTTTCCATTATTTCTTATGGGAACATTCGTTTTGATATACGAGTGCTTTTGATTACAAGCACATTTCTGTAATGTTTTCTAACATTATTATTATTATTAACAACAAAAAATGTCAATTGTAATTGCTATTGAAGTTTCCATGACTTCTCAAAATAATTTGCCTATTGAATGCGAGATGAACTCTATAGGAAATATTCAATGTTGAACAACTAGAACATTAAGTTTCTACATTTTATCCAAATTTGATTCCCACTTTACATCAGCAAGGTCTGGTTCATAATCTGTATATATGAATGTGTAGGTACAGTGCCGTACATGTTTTGGCATTAGGCAAAATATTCTATTTTTATGACATTCAAGATCATTGGCGTTCAAACTGTAATTTAAACTACTAATTCTGATGCAAACTTGGTACCAAAATATACAAGACAAGTTTAGCAACTGATATATACATTACTAATATTAATTGATACTTTATTATTGATACTTGAAAAGGGAATCCTGACATGAAGCAGTCCTCTATCTGTCTAACTGTAGGTCACTCCATAAAACACAGTGATTCAGGGGAACCTAAATAATTTTACATTGGATGTCCATTTTCAAGCAGAATTCAAAGGGGTGCAATTCCCAGCAGGTACCCTGCCGTGAATGGCACCCCCCTCCCTGCATCTTTGTCTCAGATGATCATGTCAAAAAAAAAATTTGATAATACATACAATGGACCTAATGTCGTTATTTGAGCAAGCTTCACAGATTCAATTTGACATGATTCAATGCATAAGGACGCACCCCCCTCCACTCCGACATGTTCCTGTCAGTTGATATTTTCCTAAAATGCTTTTCATAAATCTACTCAATATAACCACAGCAATAAACAGTGGTAAATTTGTAAGGTACTAACAACAGTTACTAAGCCAGTTTCTTAAATACGAAACAAGTAAGCTGCCGTAAAAGGCAACCAGCGCCCCCCTCCCGCGCGCTGCACGTGATATGGCATTTATGAAATTCAGTAATCATTATCTATTTCGTTAAATGTGTTGGTTGCTAACAGCATTTCGTGATAGAATCAAAGGAGTGAATGGAAATGAATTTCCAAGCAGGTTAGCCGTCATGATGACAAACATCTTTTTTGTTTAGGTATTTTAGATCACTGTACCAGAACATTCTCTTCATTGTGGAGAAAAATGAATTACGAAAAATATGTATAACAAATCATATCGTGTAATTTTCTTTGGTTATTAAAGCCAATGGCTTCCTTGTTCATAAACTAGTAAACTAATGGCGAGACAACTAAATAGCGTATGTTCTCGTTCGGGAACTCATCGTCTACATGTCAGTTTATCGGTTTTATATGGGTTAAATACAGCCTTCGTTAAGTTAAAAAGTGATCAAGGTCTTCTAAATGTGCAAACGCAAAATAATATTTCTGTTGCACATCCTTAACGTGGATTTATTCCACCATCGTCCTTCTCGCAAAAGACGATCTCACCGAACTTGCTGGAAGCTGCCCCTCTACTGTCGTCGTCGCCATCATCTCTCTCTCTGACTGACTGACCGGAAAGTCACCCAAAACTTTCCCGCGTTTTCTCTAGCAGCGCCCCAAAACCATTTAATTCGGCGATGCTGATAGGCGAAATCTTTATTATATTCGCCTAGCAACCATACATGATTGGCTACTTCGCTGCACGTTTGGGGCGCTTTGATGAGCGGCCAAGAAGAGAAATGATTGGTGGAAATCTGTCGGTGGAAATTCACTGTTGAATGATAGTTAGTTTGTGGAAATGTTGTTTAAATAATTCAGATTGCATGTAGGCACACACTATATATATTTTAATTTTTTTATTTTTATATATTTTATAACCCCCCCCGCCCCCACATTTGGGAGGGCGGCGCCCGAGCGCCCCCTATGGGCCAGTCCCCACTAGAACTGCGTCTTTTCCCCCTTCGAATCGAAGTAAAGAGGGGTGCGCGCTCCCGACAGGGAGTGCTTTCACGGTAGGGGTGAAGAATTCTGCACAACAACGGGACGAATTATGCTCGCAAACCAAGGGATCGCTGTACTTGAATAAAAAACATTATTTCACAAAACTTACCTCTTTTTTCCTAATGTTGAATATCACAGTGACCGTCTACATTCTTTTGCGACCGCTCCTTTTGTTCTCACATTTCTGTTGGAAAATATTTGAATTCAAAATAACAAATAAATATAAGTTTAAATCGAAAATAATTTATTTTTGTCCCAAGTAATATCATTTTTATATCATCTATACAAGTCATATCATTTATTACGTTATACGCACAATTTTACCGTTCATTAGTGTTTAGCCGGTTAATTACCGTAATCCTGTGTAATTCGGCGTTAGACAGCCCGTCCGGGATGCAGCCCAGCCGTGTGCCCTCCTATGCCTTGTGGATGGATAGACTGCAATGCGATCTCCTGCAATTAAAGCACCACGCTACAGTGCAGGGTAGGGCTGAACTGAAGAAGGGGAGAAAGAGGGGGCTGTATAAATACCGGAACGCTGTACTTTCGGTTTCATTTTCCTAGTTTCATTTGGTGTCATATGAGAGGGGGGCGTCAGTTTTATGATTGAAAGTCTTATAATTTCCTCTACCGTGGGTGTATACTCTGCAAAGGATCGGTAGCCCACCCAGGGTCTCCTGTAAGGTCATTCCTGTATATTTTCCTTACAGCCGAGACCTGTGACTACCAAAAATGACTGCTTCAAGCTTCTTTCCATTTCATAAGGCGCATAAGCAAATTCCTACACTAACAGCTCGATTTTTTTTTACCAGAATTAAAACAATCTGTATTTTATCAGGGGGCACGCCTCTGTAGATTACATTACATACAGTACATGAGAACAGCAAACAACTGCAACAATCAAGTAGGCTGAAAGTGCCTTTGCATCCTCAGGTGAGTGTTGCATTGTAATTGGTGAGCTCAGCACTGCAGAGGGTGGTGAGACCCGCTCTGCCCATCACCAGGACACACCTACCCTGCCCTCAGGACATTTTTACCAAACGTTGTTGCAGTAAGACACCTTATGGCACCTTAAAATAAACTGTCCATCAATTGCATGTTATTTATCCTACTGTCTGCATTACTGTTCATGTTGCAATGACTGGATGATGTGGCGACTTACTGGGAGTCTCTGCTAACTGACAGTCTATAGGAGGCATGCAGGAATTATACAAACCTTAAACAGCTGCTGTGGGGGTGAAGGAGTTTACACTGCTGCCTTATACCTCTGGGACCTGAGTTCAAGTCTCTGACATGGTTCTGTGCATGGAGCTCGCAGGTTCTCGTTCTGGTATTTTGTCCGGATACTGTGAAAACATGCTCAGGTTAATTGGTGTTACCAAATTAGCCACAGGTGAGCGTGTATGAGTACAGGGTGTGTGAGTGTGTGACTGCGTGGTGTGTGAGTGTGTGAATACAGGGTGTGTGAGTGTGTGAGTACAGGGTGTGTGAGTGTGTGAATACAGGGTGTGTGAGTGTGTGGTGTGTGAGTGTGTGACTGCGTGGTGTGCGAGTGTGTGAATACAGGGTGTGTGAGTGTGCGAGTACAGGGTGTGTGAGTGTGTGAGGACAGGGTGTGTGAGTGTGTGAGTACAGGGTGTGTGAGTGTGTGAGTACAGGGTGTGTGACTGTGCCCTGTGATGGGTTGGTGCCCCATCCTGGGTTGTTCACTACCTTGTACCCATAGGCTCCAGACCCCTGCAACCCTGAAGAGAACATCTTACACAAAACAGATGGAAAAACCTTCAACTTAAACTTGTGTTTATGTTATTCAGTTAAACTAAAAATTCCTAAAGGATCAAATAATCACATGGTTATCTGGAAAAATGTGGCCTCTTATAACCCCCTTAAATATAAACAGCAGCAGACATTAGCACTGTCAGAACGAAAGTTATAGACGACTC
>JAODJX010000015.1:213321-226258 GCA_026776945.1 Isichthys henryi
TGATCCATCGGTGTGATTCGGGGGGCCGCGGTCCTGTAGGCAGCAGCGCTGTTTCCAGCTCCTCCTGGGCTCTTTATTACACCTATTTGTCCCCAAACTATATTAATAACGTACTTTATGACGGGGTCAGTACAAAGAGGGTGTGGGACCAATCAGAAAATTAAATGATTAGTTACCAGAAGTTTTAAATGAAAGTGTTACGTTTTAGGGTTGGGGGCGGGGAGATTCACCAGCATTAAGTAAAAGCGTTTTAAAGATATATGTGTCTCGTTATAACGCAAAACGGCAAATTTTATTACCTCATACTGGCAGCTATACGAACCGAACCCGTACACTTCCGTTTCCAGCACTGTCAAAACGAAACTATAAAAGCGAAAGTATTTCGTTACATAAGGCACATCCTGTTCTGTTATCTTTTCAGTTCCAAGTCCTGTTAATGCAGGTTAGTCAACCGTTTATCATTTTGTTCAACTTAAACTGTAAATGTATTCTGATTGATATAGTTTTTAATATCAGCGTATTAAACTTTAATTTCCCCTTAAGATAAAAAAATAATATACACTGATCGAGAGACGCCTGACGGTGGATGTATAGTAGAACGTTAGCGGGTGTATTGCTTTTTATTATCTAGGTTTGTGATTTTACATTTACATTATTATTTGCTGCAGGATACTGTGTGTATATTACAGTTCAAAATGCGAACGCAAATCGACGCGCACTGTAATGGCAAGGGTTATAAAAATGGTGAGACCGTTAAAACAATTTATAAATTCATCTGTTTTCAGTGTTATTATTAAACAAGTGGCAGAGCTTTCATGAATTAATGTATGTTTGCTGTCATAGGCTTTACAAACTATCTAAAAACCTGCCAGGCGTCAGTCAGTTAATACTGTGAACATGAGACTCGAAAAATAAGTTAAATATTCCTTGACCTGTCCAGTTATTTTAATTATTCCGGTTAATTTACAAAAATGTTAGTAATGATAAAGGAAACCCCATCAATAGTTGTTGGTCGTTAAGTTTATTGCAATGCCATAGACACGCAAAGCAATGCTCGAAGAATGCAACACCTCAGATATCCAATGCTTTTCAGTCACATTTTATAGTGATGTTGTTTACATCGAAACCTGTTATGAAATCATACTTATGCTGAGTAAGCTAGATCTGTGGTTGCAGGGTGGGGACTTATAGCTACAGAAAATAGCATTTATACAGTATTCTGCTTAACAACCAGACAGGTGTGGAGATGTACTGACTTCCGGCCCCACAGTGGAGATCCCCCTAGTGGTGGTTGTCCCTCAGTGTTCTGCAGCCAGATCCTCCTGCCCTCAGACGTAGTTAGGGGCAAAACACACTGCAACATGGTTTATTGGCTTAAATTAAGAGCAGCTGGACTCGACAGGGATCCACAGAACTTCCCAAAGGACCAGTGGACCATGGATATTGATATATGGCCAGGAATCAGGTTTCCTGACAACACACTTTGAATAAACTTTTAGTTACCTGTATAACTAACTTGCTATGGGGAGTAGCTGCTGTAGCAGCCAAGAATGTAATAGCCACCCTTAATATAATAACTGGCAATACTGTAATAATTTTGCCTTTGGTTCACCCAATCAAATGACTGATTTTTTTTGTAACAAATCTGCAATTATTGAGTGCTTTCCCACCTAAAAAAACTTCTTTTGGAACCAGAAACTTTGTCGTGTTCCCACCACAGGAACTCGGTCTGACTAGTTCCCCAGAAGAACCCTTTTTAGTCCCTGCTTTTCGTTCGACCACAAACTATTGGGTAGGTGCTTGCGGCGATAACTTGGGACCCTTTTCCACCGCACAAAGTACGGTACTTTCAGTACGGTACCTTCTGTACTTTTGCTTTTCCATTGACTTCTGGTCGAGTACCAGTACCAAAAGTTCCAGTACTGAAAGTGCCAAACCAGCTGGGGTACTTCTTTGGTACTTCGATACTGTGGGGTGGGACTGGCAAACGTATTTGCTGTCGACTGGTTGTGCAAATAGCCTGCTGCTAAAACACAAAATACAACCGGCATCTTTTGAAACACACAGCGAACATCGAGAAACAAAATAAAAAGCAGCAGAAACAAAATGGCACGACTTGAAATAAAAAAGTTTTTGCCGTAATAGCAAGCCGCTTGGAAGAAATGGGACACACGCGAAACACCGAACAATGCCGCTTGAAAACAAAAAAAACTTAAGCAGGACTACAGGAAAGTGACGGATCATAATAACATGTTTAAATTCAGCGAAAGAAATACCGCACCGCGCTTTGTGATGATGTCAATCAGGGGCGGTCAATGATGATGTCATTTGGCGCCGGTACCAGTTTTTACGGCAGTGGAAATCCGACACAAAAGAAGAACCATACTTTTGGCACGTTATGGAAGTACCGAAAGTACGGTACCTGTTGCGGTGGAAAAGCGCCCTTGCTGATTGGTTGAGCACAAGCACCAGCTCTCACTTAGAAGTTACGTGGAAGTTCCAGCACAGCTGGATCTAGAACTGGGCAGGGGTGGGAAATACAACCTAAATTTCTGCTCTGTTGTGCTCTCGGTAATGACCGAATGAATGAGCTCACGGATACTAGTGACAGAAATGAGTTTTCTCTGCAAGATGTCTGGGCTCAGCTTTAGATAGCGTGAGAAGCTCAGACATTCGGGAGGGGCTCTACGTAGAGCCACTGCTCCTCAGCATTGAAAGGTCGAAAGGAGCCAGTTGAGCTGGTTCAGGCAGATATCTAGGATGCCTCCCGGTCGGCTCCCTGGGGAGTTCTTTTGGGCATGTCCAACTGGGATGAGGCCCTGGGTCAGACCCAGGACACACTGGAGAGATTATACCTCCCGGCTGGCCTGGGAACGTCTGGGTATTCCCCCTGGAGGAGGCGGCTGGGGAGAAGGAGGCCTGGGCATCTCTGTTTAGATTGGTGCCCTTGAAATCCGACAACAGATAAGCGGTAGAAAATGGATGGATGGATGATGATGATGATGATGATGGGGGCGGCACCGTGGTGTAGTGCTTAACACTGTTGTGCACATCTCTGGGACCTGGGTTCAAGTTGTTATTAATACAATTTAAAAATGACTTTTTATTTTCCTAAATGTTGCTCATATACCTCCAAAGCTCGATTCAGAATAATTCATTTTAAACGATATAATTTAGTATTTTATGTAATTTTTGACATTAACAGAATTATGAATTAATCATAGCATATACACCTACATTTTTAGAGTTTAGGACTCAAGTCATGGACACCGGATCAAGGAAGCCCCTGGAGGTGGCAGCTCTCGGACGACCCTTCCAGCTGGGGATGCTGTATGATTGTCGTGATGATTGTCTCATTCCAGGTAAGTCGCTAAATCAAACAGCTGTTTCTGGTTCATTACCAGATTACATAGAGCTGCAACTCTAGGGTAGAGTTTTCAATGAGAGACCACATGTTTTAAAGAGTTTAATCCATACTGTGAAGAGGATCCACTGAGTGTACATGACACCCTACCTTTGAGGGGAGCTTATCTCCTGTAGCTCAACAATTAAAGCATTGTACTGACAATACACAGAGTATAATTTCACATCCCAGAGAACAGACATGAACTGCAAATATGATGGTAATTTTTTTCAATATAAAGTATTAGTGATAATTATCACAATGCAATTCACTTCAGTATTTCATTAACACTGCACCACCATGCCACCACCAGTACTGATAATTATCACAATACAATTCATGTCATTATGTAATTACTTCAATGTTCGATTTTTGCTTAAAGTTAGTTACTCTTAGAATTGCCTTTAAATAGATTCCCAACATGGAAATACATAAAAGAAATTAAAAGACTGCAAATTTAATTTTAATAAATAAATCATAGAAAAAAATTTTTTTATCGTAAGACGTAACACTAGAAAACACAGACAGAACTTTTGTTTCTTTTTCTTTTTTTTTTCAAGTATCAATATGTATCACAATTTTCTAAAATTAATATGTAGGACACGGTAAAATATCACATGTGGTTTTGAGTTTTCCTGATTGTGACGACCAAATTGTTTTACTAACAGTTATAGAGACGGGTACAATGATAAATTACGCCACAGGCTCATAACTTAATGGAATTTGTGCAAAAATAACGCACTATAACTGTTAATTGTGCAAGAACACAAGTGTTTAGGCTATATATCGATGCTCACAATTTCATGAAAATATGAAAATCAAAAGATGCAATATTTGATTGATATATGACCGATCCCAAATTGCAAACCTCTAAAAACTATAAATTGTTTTGGATAAAAGTGTCGCACAAACAATTTCATGTAAATATACCCTCACAGGAACTTAGAAGATGTAGCAAGTTGGTCATAATTTCATACATGAACAAAACAAATTAATTATCCTTATTTTAAAGACAGTAAGGAATATTACTAGTGAGCTGTGTTTATTAAAATAATTTATGGCAAATGCATTGATTGGCACCATCAGCTTCATGACTGGGGTGGCATGGTGGTGCAGTGGTTGGCATTATTACCTCTCGCCTCATGGATCTGGGTTCAAGTCTCTGCCTGGGTTCCATGTGTGGGGAGTTTGCATTTTCTCCCGGTATCATTGTGGTGTTTCGTTTGGGTACTCTGGTTTCCCCCCATGCACTAAAACATGCTGAGTCTAATTTGAGTTACCATGGTGTGTGAGTCTGCCCTGCAATGGGTTGTTGTCCCCTTGTGGGTTGTTCCCTGCCTTGTGCCTATTGGCTCTGGACCCCTCGTGATCCTGAATAGGGTAAGCGGCTTCTGAAACTGAATCCATGACTTTGGTAAATAGCCTATCTGCCAAATGTAGGAAAATGAGGTCAGAACACATGGATCCACAGTCTAGAGACTGTAGCAGGCAGTTATCTGAGACCAGCTGGGGGGTTTTCCACGAAGCAGGATTAAGGGAAAGTCTGACTTATTTCGACAAGTCTGGTTAATTTAAGTAGGAGTTCCATTCCATCAACGTGTCTTAAATGAATCCTTGCTGAGCTACTATAGTAACTTAGTTGAGTGAACAAGTCTGCTCCGGACCAGGTTAACTATCTCACTTAGTTAAGCATTGTCTCAAAGAACTTCCGATGTGTGGAAACAGATTCCCAAAAGATCGTTCCGTTGGACGAAATTCCGCGCCCTCACTACTCACGTCATATAAATATAAGAATGCCTATAAAATCACGTCTCAATATTCCAATTAATTCCAAAATAATTTAAATAAAATCGTCACAATATTACAAAGGTCAAACATGAGATGCAATGACTGCAACTGAAAAAAAAAATCGGTCAAAATAATATGAACTGGAAGATATTTTTATATTTTGTTTAGTCACTGTGTACTTTGAAAGTTTATTGGTAAAATAGGAAAGACAAGATACGGTTATTTGTGCAGAACATTTCACACGGATGAAAGTATTTTATGGAGATCAAATAATACAGAATAACATTATACGGTAGGAATGACATGTGAACTTAACCCAGAAGGAGCCCCTTTGTCTATGGGGATTGAACCAGGAACTTTTGCGGTGTAATGCGGCAGCATAAACCACTGTACCACCATGCCACTGTACTAAGCACTTGTAACATTTACGTAACTTAAGCATTTAGTCTGTCTGCAATTTATTGTCAAGCCAACTCCCTGCCTGTATTTATGACCACAATAATGCCTTTTCAGCGATTACATCTTTGTATTCTTAGTACAGCTCCTTCAGCAGCATCGGTTCTGCGGTGGAAAGAAACACCACTCTCGTTTTACATGCTTTCCGATTCATTTGATCGATCTATCGTTCATCCATTCATTTGGGCTTCTTAAATATCTCGGTTGTGCGCACTAAGTGAGACTATGCAAGTCTGTCTTGTATGAGCCTTGATTAGTTAAAGCTGAACTGCGTTAGTGGAACGACATGAGGCTAAGTTTAGAGATGACGCTAGTTTGAGTCTGGCTTTCTTTAGCTACTTTCATGGAATATCCCCCAGAGAAACAAAGAATCCTTCTTTATGGGCTTTATTTGCCTCATCAAATAATACAGAAGGTAACTGTGGGAAAAAGTATGAGTTTAGCTTAATTTAATGAAAAATCTATTCTTGGCTCCCACATTACATTATTTAAACCACTTACATGATTATTTTCCCATGCAGGACTTACAATGTGGGATCTTGAAGACCTTAAAAAAGACTCAGATGAAAGAATTCAGCACAACACAGAATTTGATGTCATTGCATCTGATTCTGTAGAAGATAAGGCAGGGGCTTTGGATGTTGATGCTTCACTAAAAGCAAGTTTCGTAGGGGGACTGGTTGAAGTAGGTGGATCTGCCAAGTATCTTAAGGACACAAAGACTTCAAAAAAACAGGCATGTGTCACCTTGAAGTGTAAAACAACTACAAAGTTCATGCAGCTGTCTATGAGTCACCTTGGACGAGGAAACGTTAAACACCCATATGTGTTTGAGAAGGGAATAGCGACACACGTGGTAACAGCAGTGCTGTACGGTGCTCAGGCATTTTTCGTTTTTTATCGAGAAGTGTCAGAAACCGAGGACCAGCAAAACATTAAGGGGAACCTGCAAGTGATGATAAAGAAAATACCAAAATTGTCAGTCGAAGGGGAGGCTTCCTTAAAGCTGACAGACACTGAAAAAGCTACTGTTGAAAAGTTGTCTTGTAAATTCTATGGGGACTTTGCTCTGAAACAGAACCCTGTTTCCTTCCAGGATGCTGTAGACGCATACAGAACTCTTCCAGAACTGCTGGGTGAAAAGGGGGAAACCGCTGTGCCAGTCAGGGTGTGGTTACTCCCCCTGGAAATCTTAGATTCTTCTGCTGCCAGATTGGTGCATCAGATCAGTGTCAGATTAATAAATCAAACACAGAGTGTGATTGAGGACTTCAATGAAATAGAAATGCAATGCAATGATATTATGAAGAGAAAGGTTATTTCATACTTTCCTGAGATTGGACGAAAGGTAAAATCCTTCAAGGATATGTGCGTAGAGTATAAATCAGAGTTTCAGAGTTCTTTGTCAAGCATTTTACCATTAATTCGTGGAGGTGGAACAGAGGAATCTGTGCTTGCAAACATCCTAACAAAGAAGGAACAGTCTCCCTTCAATAGCAATAAACTTAAGGAATGGCTGGACTGCAAAGAGGAAGAAATCAACCTGCTCCAAACATACACTGATATGATGGAAGACACAAAAATTCTGGCATCAAAGAGTGAGCTTCAAAGTGAAATCTTCAAAAATAGAGATAAGCATGTAGTGTGTTTTGCATTAACATCACTGGGTGAGGAGGAGCCGTATCTGTCCTGCTTATGGAGTCACTTAAAGGCTCTTTCAACTGCGAAGCTAACAGACCCAACAGAAGTTGGGAAGGATGTCAAGCCGTGTGAGTTTTACTCGTCAGATGCAGTGTCAGAAAAAATGAACGAACAAGCAATCCTCTTCATAGATTTTGCAAAAGCAAATAAGGAGAACAAGACAACACACTTTATATCAGCATCCATACCTAACGATAAGTACAAAGGAGCAAGTATTTACCTTTACAAAGATGGGATTAAACAAAGTGACCATTTTGAGCCTCCATCAAAACCAGAAAGACCAAATCCATCTGACGTCACTCATGACAGTGTGACAGTTAAGCTGAATCATCCCCAGTATGGATCCAGTGAAATCACACACTACCTGGTTGAATACTGTGCTAATGAGTCAGATGGCTGGCAAATTATTAAAGTACCCAAATCTAACCTGGAATGTACTGTGTCTGGACTGCTTCCCCACACAGGCTACAGGGTCAGATACAAGGCAGTGTGTCCAGCAGGTGTCAGTCTAACCAGTGAAGCTGAGAGCATTAAAACTTTGCCCACAAGTCCTCCTGGGAAGCCAAAACAAACATATGTAGGCTCAGAGGAGATTGTAGTTTCTTGGACAAAACCTGATTCAATTGGCCATGGTGTCAGCATTGAAAACTATGTTGTTGAATACAGAACTGAAACAAATGAAAATAAGGCAGAGTGGAAAAAAAAGACTAGTAAAGATGAAATCTGTAAAATTACCGGGCTACAGCCAGATTTGACGTATCATGCTAGAATTACCTGCAATTGTGGTGAATCTGGTCAAAGCAAAGAAAGTCTGACAGTCTCAATTTCAACACTATCAGAAACACTGGCTGAAAAGATAAAACAAAAGAGTGAATGTCTTAGCCAAGGGGTCCCGTCTGTGTACAAAGTTCCCCTGCAGGAGATACCCACAAACTTAGATGGATGCAAGAGATATGCTTTCGGCAAAAAGAAAATCAGGGAACATCGAACCATTATGGTCATTGGGGCAACTGGAGCAGGAAAATCAACCCTAATAAACGGAATGATCAACTACATTTTGGGTGTTAAGTGGGAAGATGATTTCCGATTCAAATTAGTTGATGAGGGTGTTTCGAAATTACAAGCAGAGTGTGAAGCATCCCTTCCTATCACTGCCTATGAAATTAATTATCAAGATGGATATACAATAAACTATTCCATCACTATTATCGACACCCCAGGATTTGATGACACAAAAGGAATAGAGAGAGACGGAGCAATCACTGAACAGATCCGGACATTTGTCCACTCTGACAGTATAATCAGTGATATAGATGCTGTCTGCTTCGTAATTCAGGCCTCACTGGCACGACTAACACACGCACAGAAATATGTGTTTGACTCCATCCTTTCCATTTTTGGTAAAGACATAGCAGATAATATCCAGATGCTTGTGACATTTGCAGATGGACAGAAGCCCCCAGTTCTAGACGCCATAAACATGTCTGGTGTTCCTTGTCTTACAACAGAAAACGGGATTCCTGTTCACTTCAAATTCAACAGTTCAGCACTCTTTGCAGACAATTCTACTTCTGACAATATGAAAAACAGCACTGAAAATGAAGATAGTGGTAATGACAACTTTGACAAGATGTTCTGGATTATGGGTGTGAAGAGCATGATGAACTTTTTTGTTGCCTTAACAAGTATGGAGACCAAGAGCTTGAGGCTAACTAGGGAAGTCCTCAAAGAACGCAGAGAGCTGGAAGCTGCAATCACAGGTCTGCAACCACAGATCCGAGCTGGTTTAGCAAAACTGAATGAAATCAGAAGGACCCAACAAATAATTCACAAAGCCACTGGTGCCAAACTGACAGCTCAGGAAACAATAAAAAAACAAGAGGAGGACATTAAACATCTTCAAAATGAAGTACTGGATCTAATTGAAACATCGCAAAGGTGTTTAGCTCGACTAAATGAAATCGCTTTAAAGCCCAACCCACTTTCTACACTAGAATACATTGATCTGCTGATTGAAAATGAAATGGTAGAAGCTAAAGCTGGATTCCTGCAGCGGATTCAATCACTTGAAGCAGAAGTGGGCGATAAATTGATTTCATCCATGAATTCAGATTTCTGGTTTAGAACGATGTGTGAAGTGAAAATCGCAATTCACTTTAAACTGGCTAATTAAGATGGAGCCCGTTAAGTTACCAAAATACAGTGAAACCCGCTTATAATGATCACATCTGTCTGGGTGACACTGATCACTATAAGCCAGAGGTGGGCAATTATTTTTCCCAGGGGGCCAAATGAGAAACGGACTGTTCTGGAGGGCCGAACCAATAGCCTGAACTAAATTCTGCTGAACATTAATTTGATCTCTTTTTAAAAAGTGGCAAATTGTAAGGTGTTTATAAGCTATTGCTCTAAGAGCAGGTATCACAATTGGCAATGAAAACATGGAGCAGGCATAGTAAAAATGCAAATTTTATCTTGTATTTAATCTACATTCAAAAATGCGATCTTGAAAATGTGCATGTTTTGTAGTATTTTAAGGACTAGCATTAAATTAACTTTAAATTAAAGTAACAAGTCCTATTGCTATTTTGTTTGCTGAGCGTGTTTAGTGTCATAATGGCGAGTCAAACTGTAATCTTTAAACACAGCGATCTGTACTCCACAAACTAAGCACACAAACTTATAAGAAGCGTAACTTTTAACTACGGAGCCTGGAAGTGATGTGGAAGAATTGTAAGGTCAAGAATAAAAAGATGGATTTTTATTATTTATATATGCATTACCCTTGCTCCTGAGCATGTATAAGATGCGTTCGTTTTTACAGACAGACGGGTCCTTACTAAAACATCGATAAATACCGGATTTTCCCTCTATGAACGCGTTACGAACAAATTCCTTCTGCCCATGTTTCAGGAATGAGACCCAATGAGTTTCAAACTTTGCAATCATGAATGATGCTGTTGTAGAACAAATACTTTTTTCTGTGAAAGCAGATATTAGCAATTACAGTAATTAATCACAAGTATGTGAAATAAAAATGCTACTTTGTCAAATTAATTTGTACGTATGTTGATTTATAATGAAAAGGAAAGAAATATGATATTTCTGTTTTTGTGGTTTAATGTTTTTTTTATCCATGTCTCAACTGATGCTGTTTAATTTACTGTATCATATGTACTATTGCATTTATGTCAAGAGGAAGAAGTCTTAAGATTAATCTAATCAGCTGAAAATTGGAAACTTGATCATTTGATGTAATAATATTATCTGTAATGCAGTAAAAGTGGATGGTGAGTGAGTGTACAAAAATTCCTATCACATGAATGGATTTAAACATGACAATTTCTAATAAACATCAGCAACTTTTCATACAAGTAATGTAATTATCAACACATTATCAATGGGTTTCCTTATCATTATTATCCATATATTGTCCATAATCACTTATCCAGTACAGTGCAGTAGTGAGACACCCTGAATGTGATACCAGACCATTGTTTTTATCGAATTACACAGTTAATATAAATAGTGTACACACCCCTGTTAAAATGGCAGGTTTTTATGAGGTAAAAAATGAGACCACAATAAATCATTTCAAAACTTTTCCCACCATTAATGTGACCAATAACAGGGTTTGTTGGGACGTAGCAGGGTGCACTGGTTCCGGATGAGGTAGCAATCCGGTCAGAGCACAGGGAATCACGGCAGGGGAGGTTCTCTTTGATTCAATTTCCCCATTCGATGCAGCAGTTAGCAGTACAACAACGAAACGGCATGTACAGGCCGATCCATCATACTTCTCAGTAGATAAGCTGTAGCTGAAACATCCTTCAGTCCTTAAGGGGTATGGTGTAGTGTGTGTGTGTGTGTGTGTGTGTGTGCTTCTGGATTAAATACAGCAAAGGAAGGACAATGACTTAACATTACTTACTCATGAACTTAATTACGGCAGTTACATCATTTAACCACAAGATGGCGCCTAAGGATTACAACTGAGTCTGCATGTAATGCACTGAGGGCGTTAAGCAAACACGCGAAAAACCGCGATAATAAAGCTATCATCTCCGCGTACAGGATGGCAACGTGGATTACCTGCAAGAACCTGTAAGATTCACAAAATCCCGCATTTATCCCTCAAAAGTAAATACTTATGTCCATGAACTTGTCCTTGTGTCGTTGTTCACAAACAAGAAGGTCATGCTTAAATGTGTTGTCAATATGACAGTGCACATATTCCCATGTAAACTATAGCTAAGATTTTGTATGTCATCAAATTCTGTATGGCATGTATCAATTTCAACAGTACAAAGCTACATATACGGTAACACACGAACATATATACTATATACATATATACTGTATACACACTGTAAGTATGCATACATGCATGTGTCACATTATATGTACAGCAGTATGAAGTATATCTACTGTACACTATAAAACACAAGTGGAATACTATAATTTGAAGCATTACAGAAAGTATACAGTATTATGGTACAGTGCACATTGATGGACTACATACCCATTTTCTCTTCAGGACGTTTGAATGATTGAGGAAATGGTTGTTCTCCAAACTTGACTGCACCCTTCGACCAGCCTCGGCCATTGTAAGGCTATGACTGAGGACATGGTCCACAATTGTGGTCCTTATTCATCAGAACGTGCCTCTGATCTTGGCCTCTTCTACCCCTTCCTCTGTTTTGCCTCCCTACCTTTCCACTATGCAGCCTGAATCTTCTTCTCACTGGCTGTTGACTCTGTTTATTTCCTTGTCGTTCTTCCATTGTCAGATTGTAACACTGTGTTGTGCTCTGTGAATATGTGCTGCCAACTGAAGGTTCATGAGATTCACCTCTGAGCTATTTTACAAAACTGGTTGATTATTGGTCAATCTAACTCTTCAAACATTCCCTTCTATTGATGAAAGTGAAGATTCAACTGACAGAAAGTCATCAGTTCAGGACACATTTGTAAAAAAAAATGTAAGTGTAATAGAGATGTATAGACAATATGCTTGACAGATTATGACATCAAGTTCAACTACTGTATTTTGCATGCAATGACATACAATGAGCTAATGCCAGGATGTTTTGGGGGTATGACTATTCAATAGAGAACCAGTATAATACATTTTGACCAACATGACATAAATGACTGATAATGCAGGAATCAGCAGATGATTGTACATAATCATTTGCATGACTCTGCCAAAGCACTTGCAGTTTGGCCAAAACAATGATACTTTGCATTTATGATGTGCACAAGTGAGTCAATGATGTAGAGGTTGTACTAGTAGCCAGATAATTAACGTTAGAAATGTTTTCAAATTTTTAGAAATGTTATTATATGTTTTTATATATATAGTGTTATACTGAAGCTTGCGACTGACACTGAGATTTGACACTGAAAGGGTGATGCATTATTATCTGTCAAGCGTATTCTGTCTTCCAAACCTAGGAAAACTCGGCCTGCTCCTTGGCTTTCAGCTGCATTACGCACCAACCAAAGAGAGTTGCGGGTAGCAGAGAGGACGTGGAAGAAATCTAAGCTTGATGCAGATCTGTCTTCCTACCGTACTCTGCTATCCAA
>JAODJX010000015.1:242749-253571 GCA_026776945.1 Isichthys henryi
CAGGGCACGAGGCAGGGGATACCCCGAATGGGAAGCTGGACCATCGCAGGGCAGGAGGAAGGGGATACCCCGAATGGGATGCTGGACCATCGCAGGGCACGAGGCAGGGGATACCCCGAATGGGAAGCTGGACCATCGCAGGGCAGGAGGAAGGGGATACCCTGAATGGTATGCTGGACCATCGTAGGGCACGAGGCAAGGGATACCCCGAATGGGATGCTGGACCATCCACCCAGCTGGCATTGCGAGCTACGCTAATGCTTTTCAGCAGAGATGAGAATGAGTGCTGCAGCTAGTGTGTAATTATTTATACATGAACGATGGAAACAAGCAGAGATCACATTTGTCATGTATGCATTTCACCTCCTCATCTGGGACTGTGTGCTTCTGTGCTCTGGAAGGGGACGAGGCTTGAAGGCAGGGGATTTGTAAATCTAAAGGAAAACACTTAGGTCTTCGAGGCGTGCTGTAGCTAAATGTACCCTGCTACTCTCCTAAGGCATGATCTGTACTGTGTGAGAGCCGCCGTTTTTGTAAACGTATCTAAATCGTTGTCGTGGGCGGTGCGTGTGCCGGTGACCTGCTTTATTTTATGAATTCTGAAAACATGCCTCATTTTCAAGCGACTCTGGCCGCCACGCAGAGGGCATTAAGTATGGCTGAGCGGTTTTGGCTGGTCGGCACAACGATATAACTCAATGAGACTGATGGAGGCGGCTGGGCATCGTGTCGGGGACAATTATATCACACTTATTTTACTAGTGTGCTTATCTGGATCATATCTACTTGAGGATATTTATGGAGAAAGGTTCAGGTTGAAGACTTTGCTCTTTCTTTTATTACCCTCACTGAACAGTCGACTGAGTACATCAGTCGCTATCTTCACATTAGGTTCCTGCCTGAACCATTTCCAGTATCTCCAGTGCTGGTTTTATGGTTGTTATTTTTTCCTCGCTGAACTTTTCTTATTTGCTGGTTAAGTGATTTTCCATAATTAGAGGCAAACTAAGAGCCAGCTGCCTTCTGGCAGTAGCACCAATAGCAACGGAGAAAACAACAATAACTAATAGATTTTGTTACCCTGCTAAACCATACGCCAAAGACTGAGAGTTTGGAGTCCCTGTTGCCAGCAGGTTCCAGAATGTTCTCGTTACAAGTGTTCTAGCTCATTATGTAGGTCGCAAAGATCGGTCAATATTGCATGACACTGTCATCTGCCCTGCTGATTCTGCTTCCAGGCCCGGCTCCTGTACCGTACACTGCAGTGTGTCGGATATTATTGGCTGCTGCTGCGAGTTTGAGGAATATATTACTGCTTATTGCTAATACAAATAATTAGTGCAGGTTCTCTGTTGATTAAGTTTAACATATCTTGTATTTCTTGAGTGGATAATATAGTTTTTTTAACTCTGGTGGCTCTCCTCTGCTGTGCAACATATTGTGATGTAGTACAAACCGGTGCCAATTTGGCAAAAACCATATTCCACTAACCGTCATCTTAACAGCCTTCAACTGTCAAAAGGCATGGAAATAGCATTAACATGGTCATTACCATGACGGAGCTTGTTTTGGGACAATAGACACGTATTATACTGCTTTTCAGCATGCTTTGTTTCACTGAGGGTGGGGAGAGAATGGAAAGGTGAAACCCCATAATGCTCTCTGTTGGCACTGTATAGATGACAGCTGGAGAGCGTGGGATTGGTGATAGAGGCACGTGTGAGCCCTCTGTTAAAAGCCCAACAGGATTAGTGCGGTGTGCAGAGGATTAAGCGGGCTTTGGTGTGAACATTGGTATGGTGCCATTTCTGTTTCATATCCAGGGAAAAGGTTCTGCTTCATGGACCCCGATAGGCTGTGATTAAACATCTGTTTCATTTCTATTTCTCCACATCATTTCTCTTGTCTTGCCTTTTTAATGGTCTCCTTTAAAGGGATGCTATTATACTCATTTTCATTGTTCATAATTTTACTTTTGGGGCCACCTAGAATCGATTTGCATGCTTCAAAGCTCAAAAAACACATTATATTTCTCGCACTGTACATCCCTGTTCATTCTGTCTGTAATTCTGTCTATAATGCTCTGTTAGAGCTTTAAGCCCCACCCCCAATGAGTCCAGTGTGCTCTCATTGGTCAGCTTACCCTACACGACAGATCCTTGCAGGTGGGTTGCCAATAAGGATTGTGTTACGAGGTGACCTCACCATGTCACGGAAGTAAGAGCTTGAATTCCAACAAGGCATTTTGGGCAGATTGGAGAAGATTGGTTTCCGTATTGAGAGTTACTCCCTTTTGCGTGGACTTTGGGCCTTAAGACTTTGCGGACCGTTGACATGCACATAAAGCTATATGAGGCACTAAAGGAAAGGAGAAAGCTAGAAAATCATAATAGGACCCCTTTAAGCCTTGTATGGCCTTATCTTACTAATTTAAAATGGGAGGAGGAGTGGTAAACATTCTGAGGGGTGAGACGCGCAGGAGTGTGAAACCACTCTGGTTTGTACTGTACTCCCTTATCCTAGGCTCTGGCTGGGCTTTCAGGCGAATCCGTCGCCCTTATGCTCCCCCCGCTGGATTTTGGGAGGAGGGGCTTCATTCCAGTACCTCCCCTACTCTGCTCCGTTATGCAGGCACTCATGTGAATGTTATTCAGGTTTTTTGGGGACGGGCTCCTCTGTCTGCAGGGCAAACGACATGTCGACATTGTTTCAGTAATTATAGCCCCTTCTCAGATCTTTCCCGCAGTTACTAATAATGTTTATGTACATCACGTCTCAGCTTGTGAAATAATCACTTTTCGCTTTTAGAATCTTACGGATAATAACCAAATGCTTAATTACCTTAATCAAATGTGTGTTAGATTACTCATCTTGTTAGGTTACTCTTACTGTTAGTTTTTCATTTGTAATTCAGCTAGTATCTTCCATCCATTCATACAGTCGACTTCTAACAACTTATCCTGGTTAGGAGATGGGGGCTGGGTCCTATCCCAGGCAGCTCAGGGCACAAGGCTGGGATGCACACTGGATGGGATGGTTAGTAGGCCTAACTTCAATCTGTTAACTAATTTGTGGAAGCTTAAGGGTTTGCGAGCGCCAGTCTCGTCAGCCCTCTTGATCTGGATCCTCTTTGAGAGCTCCATCTCCATGGGGCTGTGTGATCTGCATTGAGATGATGTGGAGGTTGAGATCAGGATGGCCGTTGTTGACTCTACACGTACCAGTGGCTCTGAGATCCCCCCCAGGCACGATACACTCTCCCTCTTCCCTGCTGGAGCAGAGGTCATCTGGGCGGGCAAAAACATGGAGCCATGCCAGCTGCAGGCCGTCTCTGGGCCTCGTGGAGCCTCGCGTCTCCGTGGGGGTGATCTCCTCCCTGACCTCTCTCCCTGCATTTCCTTCTCTGTCTCGTGTGAGGGATTACCTCTGCTTGGCTTTTTGCCCCTTGGAAGCCTGAGCTAATTTTACCATAAAGAAAAAAAATTATAGCATGGACCTACTCGTGATCTGATATTTAAGGTTGTATATAATTAGTGCAGCTTCCCAGTGTTTATCCAGTGTGTGATCGCAGAGAGCATGGAGGTTATCGTGGGCATGAGTGTATCTTGGACAAGATGCTTTTCCAACATGGGACACACTCGCTCACATTTAGGGACCCCCATCCATCAAACTCACATGTATGGACAGTGGGACAAACCTTGAGTAGTGGAAGTACTTTGTATATGTCTTGGCCCGTGTGTTTTGTGGTGATTTCATCAGAAGTTCAAATGTCGTCCTGTGCTTGCTATACCACAACCATTTCTCCTGCCCTTCTTCTTTCCAGGGTATGTAAAGGCCAAGGACGCCTCTCGGAAGGCCAATTCTTCTGACCCGGACGATTCCCGGTGGATATTCATCAACCAGCCCCAGTCCACAAGGTTCTGCAGCAATCGTATCAGGTAATGTCAAAGTAGCTTCTAAAATTTATAGAACCATCAGGCATGTACTGGATTAGTAGATACTGCACATTTACCATTTGTAAGATAATGTGGTTAATTTTCAGTTTATGTTAGAATGGCGCAGAGGTGAAGAAAGTCAAATGAGGCCTGATCTGGGAAAATTTAATTTAACAAGAGCGACTTGAGCAATTTTTGGCTCATACGCCATTCATGTTTTCCTCCTTAATGTTCATTTTATATGGATTTCATTTATACTGTGATTGATATTTTCTGAGGAAGTAATGTCCATTTCCCACCCTCTGTAGCTCATACATTAGCCAGGAGAGTAAACTGCTAATTATATTCCCAATCAGAAGATGACCTCTGTGCTTCATGTTGTTCTCCTCTCGTGAGTAGTAGACTCGGTAGAATATGGAGCAGATATACCAACAAAAACAGTGAAAGTGTGGGGGAACTAGCTGGTCAGAGTGAATTGTTCGTAACACTTTTGCATGCTAATGGTACCATAGCTGTTGTTCAGCTCAGGTAGCTAATTGCCTCTCTTTGAAGTGGTTGGTAGTGTCCTCTAAGAAAACCAGCTCTACGATGGAGTCATTAAGGAGATTAAGAGCGCTCAGGTATTTGCACGTCGGCCGTGGTCTGAGAACAGCTTAAGTGACACTCCCTGTAACTGGCAACATATCTGGAGTGATAAGACGGGATTGGCTGTATCAACAGTAACACTTGGCCTTGGTCCCAGGGCCTTTCAGTTCGCGTCGGGCGAAGTTTGCTGCTGGCTGGAAACACCCACCATGTCTGTCGTCATCTCAGGATGTCTCCTCTGATATTTTAGATCTAAACGCCACTTAATGGTCATATTCATCTTACAATTCTATGCCTTGAGCTAACTTTCCTGCTGGATGTAAAGTGGTTCAGTGTTGAGAACCTTCTCCAGGGTACAACAGAAAACACTTTCTGGGATTTTTTTTAACTGCTGGCCCTTTGCTCACATCCCCTTTCCTGGCCAGTGGGCAGCCCTGCCCATCTCCGCATATTGCCTAGCACATGCTAATATTATTAGCCAGTTTGCTGAATAGATGATTTTGTAAGGTAGGAGCCATACACAGACAGGGACACACACGCACACAGGCGCTTTGGTTTGACGCACTGCAGAGCTGCACAAAACACTGACCCCCAGTTCTGACCGGCTTTTGTTGAGAGACGTTCATAAAAACATGGTGGGTTCATTGGTTATGACAGATGTCAAAGGCCCCAGTGCGACACAGTGCCCCCCTCCCCCCGAAATAAACACTGAACAAAATTACTGCAGTGATCTGACTTGTGAGAGGGAGTGGGTGAGGGTGGGGGGATACTGCAGACATGCTCTCCTAGTGAATCCAGCAGCCCCTCCGCAGTGTCGCGCACTGCACTGCACTGCGCTGCACTGCACAACCGAACCATTAAACAACAGCCAGCAACTCCCAGCAGGCTTCAGGCTGACAGAAACCTTTCCTGGGCTGAATCTTCTGTTACGTTTTTCAGTCGGAATTGGATTGGAGGGTAGATGAAACCAGAAGATAAGAAGACGCTGGACTTGGGTGCGAGTAACGATCGCGAGAAAGAGAAGATGACAGCTATCGGACAGGATTTTGTTTCTTCCAGAAACGCAGTCAACGAAAGGCAAATCGTCATCACGCCAGTTTAAGTTGTGTGCAATATTTCATTAGTTCTGTTCATTAGGCTGTAGACTTTGCTATATGCACGTTAAATCTGCTTTTTTTGACCTTTTCATAAAGAACAATGCATGTCCTTTTTTCTTGGGGCTACAGAAAAAAGGTCTTTAGTTCGGATCAGTTTCCTCGAAGTGGTTTCACTTGCATTTTAGGTGTCATTTCTCTCTGTTGGGTTGGGTTTGATATATTATACCATGATTGTTGCATCAGAAACATCTTTTTTAAACACATGATGCCGTCCCCCCCCCCCAGCCTGTACTGAACAGCCTGGTGTTATTCCGGAGAATTCCTTAGAGTCGTAAATTGATTTCATTACACACAAGGTTTCCGACTCGCACCTCATAAATGTCTCCTGAATCCTTTTAACGATGTAGCCGCAACGCTGACCAGATTACCGGCGTCGGCCTTGTCCCGCGAACAGGAGGTGTCACCTCTGTTCACTACACCCTGGGGGTGTGATGATAAAGGTTACCGACTCGAATTGCGTGAAATGAGGTAATGTTTAAGAAATGGCGAGACGAACCTTGGAGAACCCAGCGGAACAGTGGAGTTGGACCTCGTGCAGAAGAGGCTACCTAGCATACTTTTTGGGATATTTAAGATGGCGTTCTATAAATGATTTAGATTCTGGTCAGCAGTGGATAGCACAGTGCTGTTGCTGAATTCTAGATGGCTGCGAGAAGTACTGGGGTAACAGAGATCAGCAGCATCATGTGACACAAGGAACTGGCAGGGAAGGTTCGGTTTGTTGTGGGTTGGGGTCTTTCTGTTCCCAGAGCGATGTCGGGTTAGGGATTGACCCCAGAAATAAAGAGGCCATCTCAGGCAAGGCAGAAACGAGAAAAATCGAACTCTGACGTCTCCGATGAAGTGTACGGACAGGCGTTTCCTGGGGTTCAGTTGGGCGTGTGAGGTGGATGGTAGTGTCGTCTCACCACCCCGGCGTAAATGTCTCCACTCAGCTAAACAGGTTTATGACTTGCGGCCTCATTTATTGTGTGGGTTCAAACACAACTGGATTTATTTTCACATATTCAGAGAGCAGCCCCCATATCTACCTGCCAGCACGGTGGTTCTCCTCCTTTGTTTATCACTTACTGTCAAACCCGCCCCCCCCATTACATTTTAATTTGTCTCACTTTCCTTCCCCAAGCCTTCAGCCTATTTCCCCCCTCCATAGAGGCTGTGGCCCCGCCCCTGCCTGCGGCCTCCTGCCATATTTATTGCTGTGAAGACAGGGGTGTGTACTGTTACAAGCCCTGCCCCCCCCCCCCTTTGATTCTGGATCGAAGGATCATTCCTCTCCCTGATGGGGCAAGAGCCTAAAGTAAACAAGGCAGATCTTAATCTCGTCATATATCTCCCGAGGAAGGGCTCTGCTGCCAAACTCTAATGGGACAGTGAATCACAGCAAGGGGCAGCCAGTAACATCGGCCCCCGGGGACCCGGAGCCCAGGGTGCCCCTCCGTCCTCTCCTATTACACTTCACTCCATTGAAATGCCATTTGTCCATTTCACAGAGAGGTGGGGGTGGGGTGTGGTTCTGTTTAGCGCTGTAGTCAGCAGTCCACTCTGCTGTATGCGTGCCGGGTGAAATGGACCCGGTTCTACTTGACTCGCGTATCTGTTTCTGGGACTGTGTGGCTGCTTCTGTGTGAGAGTAAGTGGCTGCATTCGAAACTGATCACTCACTCACTACTCTCTATATAGAAAAATCGATGTGGTTCGCTATATGGGGAATAATTCTGTAAAACAAGACAATGGTTTCAGATGCTACATTCCAACATGCTCTACGTTGGTACCCTTGTAACCATTGACAGCTGACATTTGAGATAAAGTGAATATGGATGTGTAAACCTATCATTTATTAATTTTTTTTGTTATTATTATCTAGATTGAATTGACAACTAAAGTCTTTGAAGAGATCTCTAGTATCTTTGTTACTTAAAATCAAAAAAATCGTATTACATTTGTATATGAAGTAGCCATCTTGTTTGTAATATGAACGTTCAGGTCAGAAGCTTCTCATTGAATTATGATCTGTGTCGTGCATCGTAATGTACAATATGTATACTGTCCAATGTGCAGTGCATCGTGGGTATTTCTTTAGTGCATCAGTGGCCTCAGCGGTAAATTAACAAAATCCATGTTGACTCCTACTACGTTCCTTTGAAAGTTCTTTGTCAAATCAGTATGACTTAGTGTAGTGTTAAGTAGTTTGCACTTCTGAAAGGTGTGTTGACCAGGCCAGACTTCCCTGGTTCTCTTTAAAACTGCTGTTGATTATTTATTGTTTCCAGGCAGTTTTTTTATGCCTCTGCATGTGGACTTTGAGACAGAGACACTTGGAAGGTGATGGTTATTGAAGTTATTGAGGGAGACCGGAATGATAGACGGAGAGATGCGTCGTGCAGCTACGGATTTGAGAAACTCAATATGAAGATGACGCTTCGCTGAGGCACACTGAGCATTTCTTTGTCTCTCTGCCACCCCACCCCCCCCACCTTCCTCCTCCCTTATGTCCTCCAGCACTGCGAAGTACAACGTCCTCACATTCCTGCCCCGGTTCCTCTTCTCCCAGTTCAGGAGGGCAGCCAACTCCTTCTTCCTTTTCATCGCGCTCCTGCAGGTAGGTTAGTCCGATAGTCTGATCTGGACCTGTGCCGAGCTTCTGTATGCCGCCGTGGGGAGTGGCTGCCATGCAGAGCGGAGGCGATATGCTTGTTTGGGTATTTCAGGAGAAGGGGCTTATTCTCTCGATAGGGTATCTAAACAAGGAGAGCTTATGGCTGACAAGATTAAACTATAAGTGGAGACAGAATGCATGGCATTTAGACCCGGACTGTAGCAGGGATGTACCAGGATTGACTGTTTCACAAATGACACAGAAGAAATAAGACCAACACATACCAGCATCAAAATATCTTCTGCTGAAGACACCGAATAAGGCAACGACCCTCTTAGTTCATCTATAAACCTGTTTCCACTGTGCTTCATTGATTACATTGATTACATTGATTACTTGCAACTGGGAGGAAGTCAGCTATTTTGGTTCAGGTGTTTATGATTTCTGATGTTTATCGGCCAGAGGATGGACACATCTGTGGCAGGGGGGCGGGGGGTCAATGTCAAATCCATTAATTTTTTTGCCGATACCCACCCCCACTGAAAATTCCAATGAATCTCCATCCCGCCCAATATCCCTGTTCCAATACTTGCTGACCAGCTATACATCTTGGAGAAGTAGCACGACCCCTGATCTACAGTATAACAAATGGGAATCTGTGCTGGCCAAGGACAGTCATGTGTAAATTATATAGACCAGCAGTACCCAATTATTTTCTCCTGAGATACAAACTTCATCCAGCCACACGGACTCTACAGGACATGGGGTGACCTACGGTTTCCCTACGT
Source organism: Isichthys henryi (assembly GCA_026776945.1). Classification (NCBI taxonomy): domain Eukaryota; kingdom Metazoa; phylum Chordata; class Actinopteri; order Osteoglossiformes; family Mormyridae; genus Isichthys; species Isichthys henryi. The sequence continues at coordinate 251,814 of JAODJX010000015.1, forward strand.
AAATTTCGTCCACTGGGTGTATCGGCCTGGATGTGGACCAGAGTCTGCATTTGTGTCCCCCTGACATAGAGCACCTCTATGGGCTTGGGATTCATTCCAGGTGAACCCAACCCATATCATCTAATTTGATATGCGCACGTCCTGTTTGATACTTGGGCCACATGGATTACAACCTCTATCTTTTGATATCATCTGGTGATAAGTAATATAGCAATTAGTCAATTGATGTGACTGTGATTCATGAGTGGCACAACTATAGATAACATGTGCTCTGCTGTGCCCTAGCAAATTCCGGATGTTTCACCAACTGGGAGATGGACAACCTTAGTTCCTCTTCTCTTCATCCTTATAGTGGCAGCTGTAAAGGAGGTCATTGAGGATCTGGTAAGAAATCACCACTTATTTTATGTCAGTTCTTACTTATGCTTGTATCCAGTAACTTCCTGTTCTTTCATATTCTTACCTTGATTGAGAACATATCCTGGCCACTTCGGGTGAGACTGTCTGCCTGTCCGTCTGACTGTTTCTGGTGATTGGCTTGTGGCAGCACACAAAAAGCGTCATAACAAAGTAAACTTTGATTATGCAAGGGCCTCTCTACCGGTTACTTTGTGTTTGAGGTCATAACATCAGTCAAGGATTTTATAGGTATTAGCAAAGCCGGATCTGTTCCAGTTCAGGATTAATCGTGTTATTACCACTCAGAGGGGCTGTCCAGTAACGTTTGATCGATTTCTCTCTGCTAGTTGCATCTTTAAAGCCTCTTCAGACTACATTTAAATCTGGGTGGTGACATTTTTTCCAATTTCTTTGTGTCAGGAGGCGATATTTACATTCGGTTTAATGGTAAAGTGTACTCCGCAGACTTGACAGATTAAATATTTCTCTCTTCCTCTCTAGTGCTGCATATGTATCATGTCTGAGATGGCTGGTTTAGCTAAAATATCTTGTCCTCCATCACCTCTGCGGGTTGGTTGAGCACCTGAGCTTGAATGGTGTCTGAGAGGCTGCAGCTGTTTCCCCCAGGAGGGACCAGGGCTGTAGAGGCCACTTGAAGGATAGGATTTGCGACCAAAAAGCTTAAGGTTTAAATACCAGGAGGGATGTGTGCCTGTCTGGAGAAGGTATCCCCCAGTGTGTAAAAGCTGTTAAGGGAGTCTGAAGTAGCACATTTGCAGGGGGATTATACATATGTAATTAATAATGTGGTTCGTCCTGCTCTTCACTGGTGCAATTTGGATGATAAAAATGGTCGCCCAGACTAGGGATTCCGCAGATCAGTTACGTCGTACAGGAACGTAACGGTTTTGGGTGATCGATCAGCGATTTCACAAGTTTAATCGTTTCAATGTTTTTTTTTTTTTTGGTACGAACGCAAGGGGTCTTAAAGAATTGAAATATATATAATTTTTGGAAACCCAGTCGTAGACGAAACAGTTATAGGATTGAACACTGAGGTTTCTTTTATAGACCTACGCTTCTTTTGTACATGAGTGTCAATCCACGAACATTTATTTAAGAGTTTATGACACGTAACCATTTCACCACAGTGATAGAAGCGTAAGTAACACAATTATACCAATATCTGTCTACTTTAGGTACTGTTGATTCAATTGAAATGAAGTAGCTTCTTACAACGTTAGTGGTGTAGCCTGATTCTCTTTAAGTGGAGGTGTTGTACTTATCCATCCATCCATTTTCCAAACCGCTTATCCTTACTGGGTCGCGGGGGGTCCGGAGCCTATCCCGGAAGCAATG
>JAODJX010000015.1:270042-299021 GCA_026776945.1 Isichthys henryi
ATTGCTTCCGGGATAGGCTCCGGACCCCCCGCGACCCAGTAAGGATAAGCGGTTTGGAAAATGGATGGATGGATAAAGAATATATAAAACAGGCATTACTGTGTACCGGTATGAAAGTGCAAGTGTGTAATATCTTAACAGTATAAAATGCTCTGTGCCTGAGATCGGAAGGTTGCTGGTTCGAGCCCAGCCTCAGCACAATAGTCACGTATGTGGGCCCTTGACCAAGGCCCTTAGCCCCCAGCTCCATGGGTGCTGCTGCAGGTGGTTGCCCTTCACTCCCCCAGCTTGCTGTCACCTACATGTGTGTCGTGGAGGCGAGAAGCGAAATTCCCCATGAGAGGTCAATGAAGTGTCATTATTATTATTATTGGTAGAATGGTAAGGCGAGTTCCTTAAACAGTTGTAATAGGTAATAAATGACCTATTACAGATATGTGGATGAGTACAGTACAGTATTTAATGTGCAGTGCAGCACTGGAGATGGTATTCAGGAGCAGGGAGATCGCTGGGGGGTCCGAGGTTGGGTTTCACAGTTCACGTGTCTGATGGGGATGCTTTAGGTCCAATGCACATGCATGCAGTAAGGAAATGCTTGTTAAAGCCACGCTCTGCATGTCTGCGCAGGCTGCACAGGTGCCCTTCAGCTCTGATCCCTCTCATTCGCTGGTTAGTTTACTACAGATGGAGTGTACGAGGGAACTCTTTCACTCAGTCGGGCTGGGAGCCAGCAGAACTTCGGAGATTTGTCCTTGTTTTTTCACGGAGGAGCTGAAACCTGTGTACTGGCACACTGAGAACCGAGCTTACCCTACCAAACGATATGAACTCCTCAGAGTATACGCGCTCCCGTACGAGTCATTGATCTGTCCGTTCAAAGGCCTTCTCGGAATCCCGGGAGTTTGCAGAACCCATTTTTTTTGTGTACGGAGACAGTGAGAATTGGGACGTTCTCTGAAGATAAATGTCCTCCCTCCTCGCTGCCTTCATGAATATGGATGCCTTGCGTATTCTGTCTGGTGGTTTCGGAGACCAGAATCGGGCCCTGATGGAATTGGGCCAAGGGGTCTTGGCAAGTGTACCAATGTCACTGCCCCCTTCAGAAAATGAAGAAGAAACAAGATGGACTGCTATTTATAGTCTAGAAGTGCAGAAATCCCAGCCAGATGAGCAGCTTCTGCAAAGCACCGCATGCAGAGTATATTATTTTGTCTTCATCTAATGAGGTAATTAAGTATTGTGACTTTGTCTGTATGTGGATGGGGAGGGGTGGGCTGCAGGGTGGAGGTGGGTGGGATTAAAAAAGGCTTCATTAAATTTCACTTCCATTAAAGAGACGATGCTGACAGTGTCTTTCCTATTGTCAGCATGGTTTTTTTCGCAGGCTTTGTGGCAACTCAGCAGGTAGCACTGTAGCCTCACGTCTCCAAAGTCATCTGTTCATATCATGTGTTCATATCTGGTGCCTCCTGCTGCCCAAAGACTTGTACTTAGTGCCTAAACTACCATCTTTAAATGACTTGTTGTATGTGTGCTGTCTCTGCTATGATGCCTTATCACCTTCGAATGAGGCATCAGTAAGACTGCAGGGGTGTGTTTCATCTTGACTATATTTGACTTGATTGTTTAATTGTTCAGAGTGCCATTTGTGGTCAGTACTCTTTTCCTTATTTAAAAAATAATACACTTTCCCAACAGAGTATAGATGGTATTCATAGCCTGGGTCTTTATTCAGCTAGTATCTGAAGAATTCATTGCGGAGTCTTAAAGCACTTATGTAAGTCGCTCTGGCTAAGGGCGTCTGCCAAATGCTGTAAATGTAAATGTAAATGTACTCTCTGCGCTGAATTAGGAGGGCAGTGAGAGATGTCCCGATACCTTGCCACATCAGGGATGCCCTTTCCATTCAATGTAAAGGGAGATATTTTGATGTATCTGCCCTAGGTGGCATTGTGGGGCAGTGTGAGTGTGAAGTACTTCCAGTTCATTCCGTTTGACTTTTAACTCCAATGCATACTAGTCCTTCCCAGCATTAAAAACAAACATAATTAGGGAGAATTAATAGTGGGTCCAATCCGGTTCCAGCTGTATGTAATTATTTGCCTCAGACAAGTGGGGCCCCCTGCAGAGAAAGATGCCATGATGACAGATTCTGGGTGACAGTCTTGTCTTAGAGTGCAGGGACGGGCGGCCCCGCTGTACTCCGAGCGAGATAAGCGCCTTCGGTCTGCCAGGGCAGGCAGATAAAAGCTGGCACCATGACTAATCCAAGCTGAGAGACAAAACAAACGTTTTTTTTTTCTTTCTAATCTCTCCACATGCACCTCACCCTCCCTCACACCCACATGTATTTAAGTATGCTGTCAGTGGATTAATTTGTCTTCCCGCCCAAATGCTTAAACTGCAGTTTTTTTCTGTAAGTGTAATCCACTTTAAGTGCCCTTGTTGGCTTCCCTTTTCTCCCCCACTGTGCTCTGTATGCTGGTCATCGTTCGCTCTTAGAGCTTTCTCGGTTTTGGCAGAGTGAAGATTCTCCTGTTTTCTGTCAACAGGTGCAGGTTCTGTGCGTTTTTTTAGCCTGATCTGTCCCTTTGATCTTTGTTTTTGTGCATCCCTTAATTAATTAATGAAGTATGTCCAGGAAACACTGAAAGCGTGGAATTTTCGCAATGAAAGTTGCTGTCGCTCTGTCATATCACATGGAAAGAGCTCGACCATAGTCTTTCACTTTTTACATAGGCACCTGTTTTGACTGATGTTTCATGGAGCTTTTAATATCTGACAGGCCTGTTTTTTGAAGTCGTTTCCCAAATTGGTCCGCGGGGAGCCACAGATGGTCTCTGTTCTTACTCCCTCCCAGCTCCCTGCCAAACAGTCCACGTTTTTGCTCCCTACAGCTCCCTGCCAGACAGTCCACATTTTTGCTCCCTCCTATCTCCCTGTCAGACAATCCACGTTTTTTCTCCCTCCCAGCTCCCTGCCAGATAGTCCACATTTTTGCTCCCTCCAGCTCCCTGCCAGACAGTCCACATTTTTGCTCCCTCCAGCTCCCTGCCAGACAGTCCACATTTTTGCTCCCTCCTACCTCCCTGTCAGACAATCCACGTTTTTGCTCCCTCCCAGCTCCCTACCAGACAGTCCACATTTTTGCTCCCTCCAGTTCCCTGCCAGACAGTCCACATTTTTGCTCCCTCCAGTTCCCTGCCAGACAGTCCACATTTTTGCTCCCTCCAGCTCCCTGCCAGATAGTCCACATTTTTGCTCCCTCCCAGCTCCCAGTAGCATGGGCTGCCAGTGGGTCCCTGAAGACCAGGTTGTGAAACCCTGAAGTAGAGGGGTGTTGTGGAGTAGTGAATCTGAAACTCGAATATGCTGCTTTATCCTTGACTTGGCTTAATTTCCATTCATATTTCCATTCATATCCCTTAAGCATAAGTGTGTATGTATATATCTTGCTTTGCATTACACTCTCTCTCCTTTTTATACTCTGCTCTTCAACACAAAGTCATGTTCGTGGAGCTGAGGATTGTAGTTATTCAGAGGATGACTGGTAAGATTGCAGGGGTTTTCTGGCTTTCCATTTGGATTTACTTTTGCTGCTTTGCATTTTGGGAAATGTGATGCAAAGCATACCTGCTCTGCAGTGGTGTCTTGGTGTTTGTCACACAGGATCATATGTAGTGTAGTGCTTCCTTATGTGTTTGTAATGCTTTTGTTTACAACAGCAATTGCAGGTGCAGCATGCATTACTGCATAAGAATGGACTGACAATATTTTAAAATATTGCCTTGTGGGTCTGCATGTATGTTGATATCAGCATTTCCTAGATCTCAGATGGTGTTTTCTCAAGCACGGCATAAATGCTCTGCATGAATTGAATTCTTTAAATCACTATGACTTGAAAAACTATTAAAAAATTTCAAACTGTAGACATGTAAGCACCAGCATGTAAGCACCTGCTCTTATAGTTTGGGCAGAAGGGTTGCAATGTATGGGAAATAAAATTAGAAAATATACTGGAAGTTTCTCTTCAACATTTCTGAATGACGAATGATATGAAGATGAAGGAATTGTGCTGAAGTTAGAGTAGAAACACCTTACAGGGATATGAATGCTGTTACAGAAGCTCAAGGCAAACATTACCGTCCATATGTCTAGAATAACTTTTTTTTTTAAATTCTGGATAGGTACAGTTATAGAATATTCCAGCAATGTTGTGGCATTCTTTTCAGCGTCAAGAAGACTGAATTCTGTAATGTCAAGTGGAGTGACCGAGATTATCTGTCATAACAGGCTTTGATCTGTATGGCACCACAACTAGTGTCTGTCCGCATTTTATGTTGGATCTGGGGCCTTAAATAGCACAGCCTGGCAGTTGGTGGAGGGTGGATATTAATTATCGTTCAGTTGACCCCTGAAGTACCAGGTGGCTTTACTATCCAAGTAATCGCTACAGTGAATCTTTTAAGAGCAGAGGTTCAGTAAAACAGCTCCTCTCTGCCTCTGTCAGTAACGCCTCTGGCCGCTGAGCTGCCAATGCTAGTGTGGTAATTACCACCCGGAGTGTGCTATGACCTCACCAACAGTAATCCCTGCACAGCTTACCTTCCAGAATTCTCTAGCTCGGGACATGGTTTTAGGTGCAAGTCACATCACCAACTGTGGCCTAACGTTTAGGGGGATTGAGAAACGCGCGGGAGCAAGGTGGAAACGCAGACACGAGCCTTTTCACACAATAGGAATGTGCACCTTAAATCAGCATTTGGCAGTTTGAATAATGCACTTCCTCAGCTTCTCCTGTCTCCTGAATATCACTGAAAGTCCACCTGACATAGTGCTAGTTTGGGTGTCTGGAAGGCCAGTACTAGACTAGACTTTTCTGTTGGTTGTTTCCTGATCATCATACCAGGGAATCGGACTGTTTACGGGAGACAGCCAGTGTGCTATAATATTTCTGTATTTGAACATTTGTGTTTTTAGACTGTCCCGTTTTTCCATTTATTTAGACCATTACATGGAAAGGGTTCTGAAATCCTGTTGCTAACGCAGTCTCCCATAGCAACACATTTACCTGCCGATGGAAAAACGACGACCTTGACGTGGAACAAGCCAGTCTCTTGTGGTCATGATCCATCTTCTTATTTATTTTTTGCTAATGAGCCTTGAAAAATGGGTTTAGAGCTTTGAGTTCCCATGTGGTAGTGTGACGTTTCTTCACCTCCATGCGTGTTCAGCAGGCACAGTGCCAGCTCTGCTGATGAGATGGGATTCAATGACCCCAGCCTGCTGGAAAACCTCCAGAGCGATCATGTGAGTACCACCATACAAGTCTGGGCTGCTTGTATCGAGTCCACACACCAAATCCATTTTGGTTTGGTTGACAGGACTTGTCCGCATAAAGCTTTATCATAGTCATTAATGTATAATTGTATGTATGAAGATCCGGCATACCGTACTGCATGTGATTGTCAATGTTACTGCCACCTTCATTCACCTTCCCAAACATCTGAGTCGTACCCAATTTGCCCTCTACTTTCTCACATGTTGCTGTATGGGATTCTGCTTCCTCTGTTTCTACCATCTTCTAAGCAGCCAGTGAGCACCTGAACATGGCTATACGGTCACAGTCACTGTCTGTTTTATGTCGAGCATTTACTAAACGACTTTTACATGCATTTGAGAACACATACAGACCCTATTGGGACAGTTATTCATGCATTCCTATACTCAGATGTTACTTTGGGTGCATACCCACGTTCTGAATGAATTCCGGAATGCATGGTCATTAGCCCTTTCTTAAGATTATGCTTTCCGGGTTTTGCAATAAATCTGAGTCTCCGGGTTATAGAGTCTCCGGGTTATAGAGTCTCCGGGTAATAGAGTCTCCGGGTAATAGAGTCTCCGGGTTATAGAGTCTCCGGGTTATCCTTTTCCTGATAAGCAGCACCCTTACATCCAAGGTTTGTCTTGGTGGTACCCTAAATTTGGGAGAACAGAATATTTACCGTCTCGGTCTGTCTGATTATTCCCTATCTGCTCCTAATATAGAGGAGAGAAATTATGTCAATATCGAATTACACCAGAAGGACCATCCCAGTCAGAACTGTGTGGGCTGGCCCTCCCCTGGGCACCACTTGGCACCATGTCCCTTGTCAGCATATGACAGCGACGTATTCCTAACCACGAGATCTGCTCACAGAGGCCTTGTCAAGATGTTGAGTCGTGTCGATCACTTTGGCCGCTTCCAGCGGGCGTCATGTATGCTGTCCACTGCGGTTAGCATTCCGGGCGACATATTTGCTGGGGACGCTGGGAATTTTTATGTTTCTCTGTTTTGCGTCACACTGTAAATTCTTCAACATTAACATCTGCCCTGGCCGCCCCTGTTGCGACTATATTCTGTCACCATCCATCTCTGTAAACTGCTGTGACCTAAATCAAAGGAACAAACTATCAGTGCAGAAAGGCTTCATTAAATTTACCACATCTTTTGGATGCAGCACAGCGAAATTCTGCATTAAAACTGAATGCGCTGTTCAGGTTCGCACATGAAGTGCTCACAGAAAGTCTTGGGACGCTTTGCTTAATTCTGTAACAATGTTGCAGGTTTATTGGGTTCATAACAAAAGTCCACTGACAAGCAATGTTTAACACATCTGCATACATCTGCCACACAGGCCTTCTTTTCAATTGAGCGTCATGATTTGTTTTGACTGACTCATTCAGTTCTGTTCATGGCATTTTTGCTATTAATTGTAATTCCAGTCACTGGCTTCCGAAGGGACACTAAACACAAATGTTTAGTCTTTTATGAATTGCAAAAGTGTTACTAATCAAAAAAAACATCAAATGAAATTGTTTGTCAGTGAACTCACAGCAGCTCTTTAACAACAATTTAGGTGTCAGTTTATTAATACTTGAATGTTTTCTTAAAACTACTGGTTGTCTGTAATGTTATATATATAATGTATAAGGAGTAAATGAATGAAGTAATGATTTGTGTTATAAGACAATACATTTGCGATATTTTTACTGAATTAAGTGTTCCAAATCTTTACGTGAGACCTGTATGTAGAGCATTAAATACTTGCTTTATACGGTCCTTGATATATTTGCTCGAATCTTTGTACTTTTCCAGTTGTACTATAGATCTGTCTTGATCTCTCTGCAGCCCACTGCCCCTGTCATCTGGGAGTTCATGACCATGATGGCTGTGTGCCACACCGCTGTCCCTGAGCGAACTGAGGACGGCATCGTCTACCAGGCTGCCTCTCCAGGTGTGTTGGTCCAACGCTCGTACTCCGTATAGGCCTCTTCAGCTCAGAGATCTTCATCTTGGCTGCAGTCCCTGTATGTGAGCCGTAATGATGGCTAGCACTGGGGATTAACTTCTTTTGGTTCTTGATTGACTGATATAGCTTTTAAGACGTTGACCATTTAAAATTTACCCTAACCTTCATCCTGTTTTTCTTACATTTGTTTTAGTTTTTGTACTAGACTGCTTGAGTATATTAGTCAACAAGTTTACGATTAAGATCTTCTTCTAACATAAAATCATATTTTCCTCAAGAGAAACTATTCAACTTATGAACAGCTGTAAAGGGTGGTGTCCTTCCCTTGGGTTCAAAGACTCGGGTCAAAGAATGTTGCACTTCCTGTTGTGCTAAAAGGAGAACACGCCCATTAGCCGTGCTAATTTCTCATATCCCTGAGGTGCTCTGGGCATTTCATTAAAACTCTCAAAGCTGATTAATTATGAAAAATGAAGTCACTGGCCTAGCTAGTTGAATGGGGTAATTTCATCCATTAAAAATTAAGGAGAAGAATGTCTTATAATCCTTCTGATTGTCTTTATTTTTTCCGTTTTAATCCTAGTTTAATTTGCTTTTACACGGCTACGTTCTATTTCATTACGTGCCTTTCATGTTTTCATGTGTCTTATTTCAAGGTCCAGGTTCCCAAAATGTCTGGTAGTGCAGAGGTGTGTCATTGCCTATAATCTGATAATTGCTTGCTGAGGTTGGCAATGCTGCTTCGTGGAACCAAAAGTTGGACAACTGGTTTTTATTGAGATACACCAATTGTATCAGCTAACTGTTTGTGTTGGTTGATATAGCAACAATCGGCCATCGGGCAGTGGTTAAAAATGAGCCGATATTTACCCCCAATAACTCCCTTTAAAATGGTGACCCATATTGCTTTGAATACCCACGTACTAAACACAAAACAAAAAATGTCTGCTGTGTGGACTTATTTTAATGTTGTTAGAAATGCATTTTGCAAACATCGCTCTGCAGAAATTTCATGAGGGGAATCTGCAGACAAACGAAACAGATTTGGAGAGACAGTGAACAATATGAAGAGTTTCTGAAGAATATATCCGTTCCTATAAAGAAGTCTGCCGTACAACTGCAGGTCATCAGTAATGCAAGCCTTTGATAGCAAAAGAAAATTTTGTGCCGGCAATGAAAAATCAAGAGATATTACTAGGAAAATTTCAGAGTTTATCACACTTGATTATCAGCCCTTCTCTGTTATAAATGTTAGAAATATATAAGATAAATTGTTATGATATACAGTGCTCTGGGATTGTTGTTGTATGCCAGGGTTGGTGTTTTCTTACCAAAAAATAAATATTTTTTCATAATTTTGGAATGTAATTAATTTATGTAATTAATTTATTTTTAAAAAAATTGGCTGGAGTGTCCTTTTAAACTTATTTAAGCAGAAGTAATCAGGATCTGTGAAATAATCAGCGTTCAGTATTGGCCAGAAATTTCCTTATCGGTGCATCACTAGTATTTTATCCAAAGGAGAAAAACTCAGAATGTTTGAAATAGTGTTTAGGCGGAATATCACCCACTTGTCTCTCATTGTACAAATATAATTACATAACAGCCAAATATTTGGTTTACCCAAATACCCTAATTTAAATGTTTAGTTTGCATCCAACAAACCAGGCCATTTGGTCACTCCAGGACAGCCTGTAGGTACTTCTTGTTGTTGGCAGCTAAAGCCATTAGCTTTCCGTGTGGCCATCCTGATTTGTATTTCAATACTCCCAGAAATTGACAGAAAATGTGCCATCTTTGGTGGGGGGTGCTTTCAGTGTTACTGGGAAGGAGTGAGGATCTTGCCCCATCGAATGTGTTAATGTCACAAACGGCTTAACAGCTCGACATCAAGTTCCAGTGATGCAAGGAGCGGAACATGTGGAAAGAAGAAGTTATGGCCAAAGTGATAATGTTTTGCTTAGGTCTTAGATAATGTGGTTGTGCTCGGAAACGGCTTTGTGAAGTTCTTGTTTGTGTCGTCTTCTGTGTGAGTCTTCTTCGGATCTGGCCTAATTGTTACATTTATCTGTTTTGACTGGTTCAGCTCAGCGCAACTCACAGAAATGCCGAAGACTAATGTTTGCATAACGGAACACACTTCCTCATTGCGTTACCCTCCCTCTCTCACACGAGCATGCAGACACACAGCTATCTTTGGTAAATGGCAAGGCCCACTGCACCCCCACGCATGCGAGAGCTGAGTTATGCATGTGAAATACCAGACAGTTGATCTGGGTTAGATGGCCAAGGCTGCAGACAGCAGGCGGCTCACCTCTGTCTCACAAACACTCATAAATGGACCAAACGCAGTTTGCCCTGTGTTTCTGTGGGCGGTGATTTTTAACGGATCGTTCAAGTGAACAAGATCAAGCCTATTCACAGACGAAAATTAGTTTGTGGAACATAATCCAAGTATAACATATAGTGACATGTAAAATGCACTAGTAAATTATATGGTCTATGTGGTCTATGTAAGTCACACAGTTTAATAAATTTAAAGTACTCTGAATGCCATTTTATGAAATATTTTATGAATAATATTTTAAACATAGGCACCACCAGAAATATCAATCATGGAGGAGGAAAAAAAAAACATTTAAGGGCAGAAGTGTATGAATCAGTGAGTGATTTGATTTGATTGAAAGTTATAGCCGAATGAACTGTAAAGAAGATTTACTGGAAGGTGTTTCTGATGTCCATCTCTGCTATAGTCATTGCTGAGGAAAAAGTTTCTCTCGCTTCTCACAGACGAGGGGGCGCTGGTGCGGGCAGCGAGGAAGCTGGGTTTCGTCTTCTCTGGGAGGACGCCGGACTCGGTCATCATCACGTCAGTGAGTGCACCCCCTCCCGGAAAGATGAAGCCACTTCACATCCTCTTCCTCAAACTAACGGCCCTTTTTTCCGTGCATACGTCCAGGAAGTTGCGATTTTAACGCCTCTCCATTGTTTCATTGTGATAGTTATTTATATAGCTTTTTATTTATTTATAAATATTTATTTCTATGCTGTCGTTTTCTGTAACAGCATCAGTTAAATGCTGTTTAATGGGATTATGTGCCCCACATTAAGAAATTAATTGTCCATTTGCTGAGCAGGGCTGTGATGACGGATTTGCAGATATACCTGTTATTGTCAGAAAATGTTAGTTGCTTTAAATATGCATGTTTAATTTGTGGTGCTGGGACTCATTGCACCGAAAACTACACATAGATTTCTGACTAAGTGTTTATTAAATCACCGGCTCCATTCTGTGAAAACAGCCCAGAGGAAAGGTGACACACACTCCATCTGAGCAGTTAATACCTTAATTTAGTTATTTATGTATATAAATCCATCTGCCAAGAGGGAGAGGCAGTTGGCCTGTACATCTGTTACAAGTACTGAACTCAATGTTACTTTGTGACAAGTGAAGCTTTTTTTTAATGAAATTGTGCCACCTTCTGGCACGTACTGGAAATGGCAGTTATTTTCTGTCGCTTTTACTGTCACTGGTATTTAACGTGTTGCTCACTTATCTGTTATGCTTTCGCTATTTCAGTTATCCTGTGTGTTTTAGGGAAATACCAGTATTTCAGGTAGAGCTGGTCTGCTAAGCAGGTAAAAACAAAAGCTTGAGTCTAGGAGACAGGTGAAGTTAAGGCTGTAAATGTATGTTTTGTCTCTTTGTTATTTTGTCTTTGTCACAGCTCGGTAAAGAAGAGAAATATGTGCTGTTGAATGTGCTGGAGTTCACGAGGTACACGGCCCGGAAAGTTCTTTTCTCTCTCTCTCTCTTTCTCTCTCTCTCTCTCTTCCATCAAGGACAGAATGTATGAATCTATCAGGGGAATGAATGTACTTGTCAGAAGTTATTTTGGTCTTTTCTTAATTAAGATGAACGGTAGACAATACAAAAAGATTTTAAAATAGTTTGAATACATGAGCAGTTACGGATCTTTCTCATCAAGCCCTGGTTTCTTGGCTTCTGACCTCTAGTTTTTGGCTCGGCTGCGTAAACGGAATCTGCATGTTGATGAGCCTCTGCGCCCACAGTCGTTGGGTAGCCCTGATGCTGAGATGATATTTCATGCTCTGTACGCTGAGAGTTTGAGGGTTTCTCTTATGTTCAGTCACCCACCGACACACCCAACCCCCTCCCCCCCCCCAGCTCTAGGAAGAGAATGTCAGTCATCACGCGGACTCCTTCCGGAAGGATCCGGCTGTACTGCAAAGGAGCGGTGAGTATGACCTGGATGTGGCCGTCATGGTCGTCAAATGTGCGTCTCCTTCTGGGTCTCTCTTTTCTGGGCTCCGATTACGCCTCACCCCCTACTCATTGTGATCCCTCATGAGTTTGTGCCTTTCTCTCTTCACCTGTCATCACCGTGATTTACACCCATGATTTAATGGCCTACAGCTGGCCAGTCGGCCTCCAGTTTGCTCCTGTGCTTATCTGTCTGCAGTTCCCCTCCGAAACCGCTCTCTGGCATGCGGGGGAGACAGAGTGCCGTGTGCTCCTTCGACATATGCCCCTGTCAGCAGATAGTCAGAAGAACTAACATTCAAAGCCCCCCCCCTCCCGGCACCCCTCCTGGGGAACAGCAACGAAGCAGATGTGCTGTTTCTCTTCTCCCAGTCTTCAGATGACATGCGTCAAAGTCTCCTAAACCCTAACCAAAAGCAAATAGTCTTATTACATATTCTTGTTATCCACATTAATTATCTGAGATACAGTTGAAGCTGTCTGTTCAAACGTTATATGTTTCCAAGCAGTCAAACTTAAAGAGTAGATCTGATTGGTTCTCCCCGCCTCCCCCAGGACACAGTCATCTATGACCGGCTGGCTGACAGCTCTCATTACAAGGACATCACACTCAAGCACCTGGAGCAGTTTGCAACAGAGGGTAAGTGATGGGCGTGGTGCCACCCCTGAAGTAGCCTCTCCTGAACCAGCTCATCTGCCATCTGCCCATGGGGTCGAGATGCGGCTGCCCTGTATTCTTGGGGTGGAATGGCTCCATCCCCAGAGCAGTGAAGGATCTCTGTGTGTGTGCATGTTATTGTAAGTTCAGCACTTCCTGCTGTCAATGAACTTGTCAGGGTGTCGGTAAACATTATGCCTGCAACTTGTCCTGTTTTTCATTGTCTAAAAGTTCCATATTGTAAACTCATAACCTTCACAGGGGCAAGTTCACACCAAATTAATATACGCAAATCCTTTCAGGTATGTATGATGGTAAATCCCTGACAGATAGGGATGTCACGATCCACTCTTTTCATACCCAGATTCGATCTAATCCAATCCATTCAATATTTATAGCTGCTGACTCCAATCCGAATCAGATTTTTTTATTAATATTTAAATATATGTACACATACTGTAGATGTCTGTTCGTTCTTCATCTGAGTAATTTTGTGATTTCACAGCATTCTTCCTTATGATGTATCTATAATTGCTTAAATATATGTTTTGTATTAAATGACACTCTGACGCCAGCTCATCTAAATGGTTGGCATTGCAGTAATTGCAGGTAGCCATTGGGCTACTTTGAGTTTCCAATTTATAGAATTTCCACACGACTGACATCTCAATAGTTCCAAGCCGTGTGCCTCAGGCTCGCTGCAGCGTGTGAAGGAACTACGCAACCTGTGCAGCCAACGTAAAGTAGATAAACACGGAAAATTTAACATAACTGGCTTTGGATTGGGCTGTGGTAGCCAATACCAATTAAAATTTACATGGCTTGGCCCCAGTTGCGATCTTTCTCAATCAAAGTTCCTGAAACAGCACTATAGCCATTACAGTGTCTAAAGGCACTCCGTGGGTTTACAGTTGGCTGGATTTAAATGTTTAAAATAAATAATCCTCCCAGCAGAAGTTCAGGAGATGAAACCTTGGTAGGGACCATATGGCGTCATTCTCCCCTGTTCAGGCAGCCAGCTAGATCATAGCCGGACTCCTCTCGGTCTCTCCACAGGTCTTCGCACTCTGTGCTTCGCCACGGCCGATATCTCGGAAGCCACCTACAGAGAATGGCTGCAGACACACCAACGGGCCGCCACCGCGCTCCAGAATCGGGCTGTGAAGCTGGAGGAGAGCTACGATCTCATCGAGAAGGTCAGGAGCGCAGCGTGGCGGGCGGACGCTAGTAGGACTCGCTCAGCAGAATGAGTCAACAAGCACAAGCAAATCAGCGAATGGGTCGGTGGGAAAACAAACAAGAGTCGATGACAAACATCTGTCTACAAACGAGTCATTTGACAGCAAATGAGGGTGCCGATGGCAATCTGTCAACAAATGAGTCACTTACCACCTATCGACACCAAATATTTTATGGATCCGCATGACCAAGGTCAGATTTTCTGGCTTTTATATAACATTTCTACACTCCTCTAACACAAAATCTGCTCATTCCGTCAGATTCGGATCGTTAATTGTTAAAACCTTTTCCCAGAGTCCCTGCTCCTCCGACAGTGGAGAGCTGTAAGCGGGTCTTAATGGGAATTGCAGGTGCAGGCCTCAGGCTTCGGCAAATAACATATGCAGCAGCTTGTAGCTTCCAGTAACATTATGTACTTAACCGATTTAATAACCCGCTCTATAAATGGATAATCTATTATACTGGGTCAGCCTGATTGTTAAGTATTGTAGTGTTTAAGGACACGGAATTCTATAATGCCTAAATAAATGCAAAGAAAGCCATCGGTTAAAGCCGTACTGGATAGGCGCGGCATGTGCAAAGCCAGCCCCTGCACGTAGCTAAGGAAACCCCGAAGCGGTCTGTTTATTCTACCCTGAAGCCCATTGCACCAGCTGACTAAGCAAAGAGTGCAGATTCACCTAATTCTCTGCACTTTGCATCAGAGGTCCTGAGGTTCAAGGGCTCGGATCTGGTCCAGCGGCGTTTTCCGCTTCGGTGTGATTAATGTAGGCTACAGGTGGCAAACAAGCTGTGAGTTTGCCCAGCGCCGAGGTTGGGACGGGGGTAGAATCGCTGCCCTGTTAAATACGGTACTTTTGAAGCACAAGTCAAACAGAGGTGACAGTTCTCATAAATCACTCCCAGTCAGAGCGTGGCAGCATGGTAGTGCGCACAAGTAAATGGATTTAATGAGCCACATAAAACCCTCCTTTATTGCGAATGGCTGCAGCTCTTTGCTTAAGCCACTAGGTGGCAGCAAGTTTCCTGAAATGGGTTTTGCAACAAAAGACAAATGAGAAATTACTTGTGGTGTACCTGTCATCCTGACAGAACCCGGCAGTTTGGTGTATAATGATTGTTGCACTGTAATTTAATTTTTGTTTTTAAACGCTTAAAAGAAAAAAAATATGTAAGATTCGTTCCTCTTGTTGCTCCAAATGGCTGAAAGAGTATTTTCAAAGAGTATTTTCAGAGATTTTTCAGTTATATCTGACACTGTAGCTCTTTGACTTTTGTGCAGTTGTTTACAGTTGACAGAGCAGTGAAAACATGGTTGAAAAATTCCACTGGCTTGACTTTCCCTCAAAAGTGCCTTTCTGCTGGGTGTGGTCAGCATTCCTGTTTTCCGATTACAGATGTGACTCTGCCACCCGCTTCTGGAAAACACCTGCACTGTGTGCCCATGCATGTGTTCTACGAACCAACTGTAACCATAAACTTTCATTTTTCCTAGTTTTTTTATATATATATAAAACAACTTGCAAATAAGTGCAAAATCCTTCCCATCACATTGTTCTTGCGAGGTGGCAGGTTCTAAAGATCCTGCTTACGTTTGCGCAGAACCTGCAGCTGCTGGGTGCCACCGCCATTGAGGACAGGCTCCAGGACGAGGTCCCCGAGACCATCGAGACTCTGGTGAAGGCTGATATCAAGATCTGGGTCCTGACAGGAGACAAGCAGGAGACCGCCATCAACATCGGTAAGACAAAGCCACGTCCCGTGTTCAACCAATGCGTCACCTCTCTGAAGCCCTGCAGGCCATTGGGCCGGAACCAGGTGCATCGAATACAGCGATTCAGGTTTCCACGATCAAATTACAACCTAGTTATCAACTTACTTAAAACCCACATGGATGCCAACACCTGCCCCGCCTTTCCCCACATGCAGCGCACTCTGCATAAGTCGGACATGCGTGCGCGTGTGTACAGCTTGCAGGTGGAACCATATATCTATGCAAAAACACAGGCACGCAAAAGTCGCATTTGTTAATATCCAGGCTTCAGTGGCGCCATTATCCTAACCACGAGACAGAGATAGATATGAATAGATGTGTGAAAACACACACACACACAAACACACACGTCTGCGTAGATATGGGGGGAGGTGGCTGTTATTACGAGCCCTGACACGAAACATGTGTAGAGCGCAAGCCGAAATCGTTCACCAAGAAGGGGAGAGCTGTTAGCCCTCAGATGTGGGAGTATTAGCTAAACGGCTAAAACGTGTCGGGCCGCACCAGAATCCCATTACGGATGGGCAGGAAAGAGCTGTATTAAAAGGTCCCGGTTGGCGGCCACCTACTGCTGGGCTTGAATTGCTCCTTTGTGAGTGCCTTCCAGCCGCGCCACGCTTGCTAGCCAGCGCCGGCAAGGGAAAGTATTTTTACAGGCCCTCGGACCGACTGGGCCGCTCTGTGAAAAGAGTGAATATTTACTTTGTTTCCCGCCGTTTCCCCGGTGAAGCATACCCTTTGGGGGCTTCGGCGCACATTCCCCCCCCACTCCTGGTGATGGATACGCATGCCATTGCCCCTACAGTTTTTCTGGCACCTCTACGTCCGGCGTGAGCGAGCAGGTCGTTACGGCAACCCTGCGGCAGGAGCTCGCTGAGATCACTGACCGCGACCTTTGGGTCAGGGGACCCGTCTACTCCGTCGGCAAGTCGCACAGCTTGGAACGATCAGGGTCCGAGATCCCAGTTGGCGCCACATCTGTTACACGGGGAACTCGGCCCACAGAAAGTTCAGGCCATTTTATAACACGGAACGACTCGTAAAGCTCGTCAGCTGCGGTTCCCCCGTCCCACCCGGCCATCCGGGCCTCATCCGCTAACCGGTGTCGGGACTCAGGGAGAGAAGCGGGACTCAAGCGTGTCAGCGCCGTGAGGCTGCAAAGCATCTGTAGCCTCAGCCATCAAGAGAGATGGTCTGATGACAGCCCGTCTTCTGGAAAACGAGGAGATGGTGCCGTGCGGTAAACCTAGTGGAACCGTATTCAAGACTAAAAGGCTGCCGCGTCCCAGTGGGGCTCCTGGGGAGGTACCACTGAGTAATTACATATCAATGCATCCCATGGTTCTTTGCTGGGTTGGTTCTGTCATCTCCCAAAAGCTACTTTTTAAAGATCTGTAGGGCCAAAGTGACAGAATACTGTCCGTTTAACACGTTGTTGTCTCTGAAATCCCAAGGCAGCGGCACTGAGACGTAAACAAACATAATCATTCCGTAAAACAGGAAACTGCCCCATTTCCCCTTGTTATGTTTGTGGGTTGGGCAGTTTCTTCATATTTTATATGGGTACATATTTTATGTGCTCAAAATTAGTGCCAGCTGGGGAGATAGAAGCAGAGGAGGCGTCCGTTTGTCAGATCTATGGGCCTGGTCACATGACTCCAAAAAGTATGACCTAGGTTTTCATGGGGACCCCACTGTCCGTTTACCTGCCTGCAATTCTGGGGCGTCGCTGATGCTCAAAGCACAGTAGTAACCTGGGGGAGAAGAGGCCTTTTGAAAAAAGACCTGTTAATCGAGGCCGGTAAAAAAGTCTGTCCTGTTTTTCTGAGCACGATGGTTTTTTAACTAGGATGCGGTGCCCTGAGCTTCCTGAGCTTATGGAGCATGGATGGATAGATACAAAGTATTCCTCCTTTTCCTTATTATATACAACACATGTTCTTCTTAGGAAAAAAAAAACCAATTAAACGTAACACATCCTTGCAGTGTGAAGACAGCCCAGCGAATATGAGTCAAGCATTTTCGAGGGTCTACTCTAATAATACAAGAAATAAGGGAAGGGGGCGCTGGGAGATTCAGGTGGGGCCATGTGCCAAGGCCTAACTGATAGGCCTGGAGCACGGAAGGGGCGCCGGGGGGGCCGTTGGGTTGCCTGGCCTCCCTCTCCGCTCTTCCGCCCCAGCTGGAAGGCATTTGCAGTTCGCTCAGCTGTGGGATTCCTCCTCTCAGCACCTTTATGTAGAGCTCACGGTCACCCTGGGATTGTCTGATAGGGAAATTTAGTTGGGAAATAAAATTAAAAAAAAAACTCCAACGTCTCAGCAGCTGGCAAAGCGGCGTAGCTACGAGCTCTTTTCTCATCTCATTTCAGATGCTTCTTCTCTCTGGGTCTGGAGTGTTTATTTTTTTCTAAATTTAATTTATTTTTTGGTAAGTCGGAAGGAATGAGCTCCCGGCAGACTTTATGTATGTCAGTAGGACCCTATGGATGTCCGTTTATCAACAGAACGTTTGTCAATATGAATCAGATACGGATGCTTACACGGCGCACCACCGTTTGACCTTAACGCACCGTGGAAGAGTCTCAGATGTCAGACGGCCCCTTTTCCTTTTCCCATAAGCTTTATTTTATCTCGAAGCGTTTTTTGATTTATGCCGTGTTAGAAAGTGGAGTGCAAGTTTAAAGGAAAAAAAAAGAGTAAGAAGGAATGAAACTGTGAGGCCTGTCTTGTTACATAATGCAGTGAAAGACACGAGCGTGCATGTCAACTCACTGGAAAGGAATACAGTGACGTAGATGTGAAATGAGATGTAGCGTGCCCTCATTGCTGAACTCTGCCTCCTCCCCACAGGACACTCATGCAAGTTGTTGAGGAAGAACATGGGACTGCTGCTTGTCAACGAGGGCACTTTGGATGTGAGTAGATCCTGGAACCACGCAGAGAACCCCCCCAGCTCGGGTCAGCGCCGAGCCTGCAGCCGCTCAGTCTAAACCTCTGCTTGTGCCACCTTAATTTCCGTTTTGGGGCGTCCCATAATATGCCAATATGGGCTGATTGTTAGTGAAAGGGCCTGGGTTTGTGAGCACTCGAGTGATGGCACGGCTCCTGGGAGTCTGATGTGGGACCAGATGTAGGGTTTTATGGTTTGTTTGCATGGGCAGTTTTATACACACTTATCATTTATCTGTGACTGATTTCGTCTGCGTTTGGAGACAGTGCGGGCCACCCATCCCAGTGCGGGCCACCCATCCCAGTGCGGGCCACCCATCCCAGTGCGGGCCACCAATCCCAGTTCGGGCCACCTATCTCAGTGCGGGCTACCAATCCCAGTGATTCTTAGTGACAGACTGACTCACATTCATGAACATTCGTGGAGATGGTTTCTCTACGCTTGTCTTCTCCACTCCTTTAATTTCTCTTCAGTAGCTCAGCTGGTGCTTTTATATAAAACCGTATCGTTCTGACCTGTTCACAAGGCTGGGTGTCTTAATGGAAAACTTCAGATTAAGCTCTTTTATTTAAAACATAATTGTGCTGTTCCTCCTCCTCGGACTTCGGCTGCGGTTGTATTTCTTTCATACGAGCTCCATGTGCTGACTGGCCGGAGCAGCCTGCCTGTTACGGGAGCTTTAGGAAAATCAGACATGACTATCCAAACCCCCCTCCCATTCCCAGTTCCCCCTTTTGTCTTTTGTCCTTTTACTCTCGCCTGCTTCTCTTTTCTACTCATCTCACAGGTCCTTGCGTGTTTGTCCATCATCCTCCCCCTGCTTCTCAGTTTGTGTCCTTGCTCCGTAACTCCTTTAAAAAGTCAGCTTAGTTTACACCCGGCACCCGGGTACAGAAGTTGGGGATACCTGTTTGCCTCGCACCTGTTCCAACTCTCTCTTTCTCTCCCTGTAACTGCAATCACTGCTTTCCCGCAAACCATTAGCACAGCATCGCATGGGCTGATAGGATGGTGGGTCGTCGAGACCCCGGTGTTTGTCGGGGTCATCGGCATCCACTGGAGCAGAACCAAGAGACCGGGGGTGGGGGGGGGTTGCCTCTGTAGTGCTGTGTCCCTGAAATGGTTGGGGTCAACGGCCCCCTGCTGGGTGAGCATGTGGAAAAACCGACGGCACACCAGGGAGCGAGATCCTCACGGTGCCGATGAGCTGGTCATACTCATTATGTGTTATTTTTATTAGAATCGCACAATGATGTCCCCCATGCCTCACAGAAATGCCCTCACCCATGACTCAGAGCCGTCACGCTTTTTACAGGTAGCTGGGGAACAAACGCTCGTACATTTGACATTGGGCATAGTCTGGAGATCGGTTAAGGAGCAGCGGAGTTAGCAGCGTGTGCTCCGAAAACATGCCTAAGGCCCAGTGTAATCTAGCGCCATCGTCTCTAGGCAATTCTGAGCTATGGCAAGGACATTAGCGTGGCGCACTGACGTCCGGCGTCCCGCTGCTTTGGCCCATCGTCTCACGGCCGTGCTGAGCGGCAGCCTGTTAGATTTATTATTTTCTGTGTGAACTCATGGACATTTTCACTGAAGTTACTTCAATTGCCCAGAAACTGCACTCCCTCGGAGACCCGTCGCAATATAAGTCGTCGCTTTTGTTGCGATTTGTAGTTCCATTATTCTAAGTTATTGCGTTTCGGTATTTGCGGTGCCCATTTGGAAGGATAGTATTGGCATGGAGGGGGGGAGGGATGGTGGGGGGCCAAGGAATGAGGGAGCACCTCATTGTTTTTTAGATTTCTCAGCCCAGTGGGAATCGTTTGCAGCTTGGCCTGATGCGGTGTGACAGAGGGCGCTTCCTAAGATACACACTGAGCTCCCGGACTTAACCCCGGCAGTAATGAGAGAAAGAGGGTGCGTCAGAGGGTGGGTGGGGTTAGGGGGGCTTTGTTGACTCTCTACTGCGGGTACAGCAAAAAACAGGCAGGAGGATGTTCCCATGTAACAAAAACAGTGTCCAAATTTAAAGGCGTCAGTCTGTTTATTTGTGTTTTGCTGGGATCATTAATTGCATGTGCTGACAGTCTTGGAAATCTGTACAGATAAAGAATGTGGACACACACGTCTGCATGTGTCCCTGACAGAGAGGGGGAAGTACAGAAAAATCAGCCTAGTCGAATATATACAAAACATAACCCACTTTAATCTTTCGTAATCTGTAAATGCAAAAGCTGGCTTTGTTTATGAAACTGTTGTATATATATATATAGAAAAACTGTAAACGTACAACAATTTATGTCCTGGCATCCCATCGTGATGAACTGCTGGAAGCTGGTTTTGTAGTTCGCAGCTTGGAAAAAGGAAAATGGAACCCTGAACTACAAGAGAAATTATGGGGTGTCTCTGTTCACCTGTGTTCACCTGTGTTCACCTATCCCAGGATAAGCGTACATTGCTAATGTGTACATTTAGCTATTGGCACGTGGTTTTTACTGCCCATCTTTTCCATGCCACTGCTTTTATCAAATGCCCTAATGGCAGAAGAAGATAGAGTCCGCGGTGAGGCTGGAACCACATGCCCGTCAATTAATGGATGGCCTCATCTCCCTCGGGGGTCACGGACAACCTTAGACATAACAAAGAGAAGATGCTGAACTGGAGTTAATATGCTGTGGGGGAGGGACAGAGGCCAGTGGCTGCAGGGCTTCATCCTGCTGGCTGCGACAGCTGAAATCCTGATTACCTCTCAGGTCAAAGGTCACGGGTTTGTATCGCAGCGTGTGCACTGTTTGCTTAACCCGACTCGCAAAGTTCAGGTTCCTGAGGCCCCCTCCCATTGCGGCTGTGGCTCCTGGTGACAGGGTGTCCCGTAGGGGACTCCTGCCGTCCTTGTCTCTGTTTCAACAGGGCTCCTCAGCCCGGAACTCCCCGTTTGCTGGTTTCCAGCTCCCAGCCACCATACTCCCTCCAGTCCCCTGCTGTCATCCCCAAAGGTGCCTCCCTCTGGCCCCGCCCTCCTCTTCCGCGTAACCCGACGCCCAGTGCTTTTGTCGTTTCCTTTAATCCGGGTTTCGGCTCTTTATCGCCGGGAGAGAGCACTAAGGGACACGGGGGCACCCTGCTCCCCCTGACCTCCGGGTCTTGGATGGGGTGGCCCATCGCCTCCGGTGTCCGAGAGGAGCGCCTACTTTAAAGAAAAGCCCATGATGCTTTGTACAACTTCGTATCCCACAATCCATTCAGGCTTTCCTGCTCACTCAGGCTTTTACCTGGAAAATCTAGTAGCGTCATTTATCACGCTTGGGTTTGACTGGTTACCAGACGATACCTGGAACATCCCTTTCCTTCCCCTTCTTTCCTGGGAGTTTAATTTCTTTGCCCTCATCCCATCTTCCCGAGCCCCCTGACCGGCCGCTTAGCTTGTGATGTTAGGTCCGGCTGGTCCATCCAGCACACTAGAAGAGCGCCAACCCCACTGGAGTCGCGCTACTTCCGCTCTGGCTCCTGGCCGATGGGCAGTGGCTCCCTGAGCAGGCAGCAGGTAAACCTTCACCCCCATGCCAAGCAAAACTCCCTGGCTGACCTATATGAGGCACGGCGCCAGATGGAGACAGCTCTGCCCAAGTCAGCCATCTGTCCCAACCTGCATGTCATTTCCGTTCCCAGCTCCCAATCAATCCCTCTCTCAGTGTTAATTTTATCGCTTCTCCTTTCTCCTGACATATCACTTGTTCCCACTGTTTATGTGGCTATTCTTTCTGTCCACAATACTTCATCCCTCCATTTTCTGTGCTGAGTCCTTTACGATGAGTTTGCTTCCCCAGGGGTGAACCAAGCTGATCTCCTCCCCAGTCCATCTAAGAAACCTGTTTATCACCAGTACATCTGCTCTGCCTTCTAGTATCAGTAAGCCACTGTGTTTGGGATTACGGACTTTGCTGTATTTAGGGTGTATGCGTGCTCAGGTTTTGTCTTTCAGCTTACTCTGGGACAGAGTTCTCAGGAGCATGGGGGCCCCGGTGCACGTTCCGTGGAGAGCAGGTTATGTTCTGCGCTGGGACAGATTTACCTATATGGGGTAGTATTAGAACCCTGGGCATTTTGACCCTGATAATCCTTTGATCCACTGTGAGGGTGAATGCAAGGGACCAACTACAGATCAAATACTGTATTTAGCTTGTTTTATGTGTGTAGGATCTATTACTGATGCCAAACGTTAATCACACATGTTTCTAATCATGCACCTGGCAGGCTTTGGCCCTTTTATTTTCATGACTACATCTGTACAGTGTGCCCCTTGCTGGCCCTGTAAAATTTACTTGCTTTAATGGAGTTGCGAGAAATGTTTTAACGGCTGAAAGACCTATTAATTTTCCTCCAGGAATGCTATCTTGGAGACGGGAAATTTTCATTCTTTTATTTTTTCCTTTCAAAAAATAGTAGTGTGCTGTGTGAAGAAGCGCATTCATTCCTGGTGCACACCCTGTGCGACAGTTTATCCGCTGAGGTCTAGTGAAGAGTGAATAGTTTGTGTGTAATCAAATATTACCGTAATTTACATACCCACCCACTATGACCCCCACCCCCCAAAGCGTTTTGTTGCATGTGGCTTTGCAACAGATCAAAACATCATCATGGACAAATGAAACAGCAGTTCAACAGGTTTTAAAATCACTGTGGCGGAAGAAAGCCTGCATTACAAAATTGTCCTTCACGGTACATACTGTAAGATCTCGTTTCCCCCAACCCTGGACATCCCTCCACCCATCTTCCATCACTTTTGATCCAGTATATTATTACTTGGATCCTAGAACCTGTCGCTGAGAGTGTGAGGCCCTGAGGGCTGGATGAGATGCCTGGTCATGCTAACTTTACCCCGTATTACCAATATCCTTGGAGCCACCTGGCTTCATTGTGGCCCTCTTTATACAGGCATTGCATTTACAGTGACTCTGAATGAGAGAAGATGGCCAATGCCACGGAGTCCTATAATAAATGTCAGTTTGTGTCCCGCTAAAAACTGCAGAAAGCTGAAGGTGCAGAGGAACGTGTGGGAGAGACTGTTCGACAGAGATGTTCATATCTGAAGAGGAATTTTATTTAAAACATTCCAGAAACAGCTGTTTCTCAGGACCAAAGCCAAAACTAGTCTTTTTATTTAATTTACGGTTAAACATTTGCTCTCAACAGTGGCATAAATATTCGTGAACATCCATTATAACCAAGTAATTATTTGCACATTGAACTGCCACAGTTTAGATCGCTCTCTTGGCGAGCTCCTTAGTGATTTGGAACTCACATCAGGGTCTAACGTGTTTTTTTTCCTGGTTGCGAGACGTTTGGGCCGGTAACCATTGTGGGGAACATTTTGTCTGAAGTGTCTTTAGTCTGTTCTCGCTCTCTGCCGACAGACACAAACGATTGGACTTGTTAAGCAAAAATTACAGAGAGCCTCGGCCCAGAATCAGTGCAGCCTCTTATCCACTTCCCGCCTGCTCCAGCCCGGAAAACGGTATTTTCATGCATCTCCGCATACGGCGTACGCCGGTTTGTGAGGTGAACAGAATTTCCTCTCAGCATGTTAGCGCCGATTAAAGTCTTCCAGGTTAAATCGAGTCGTGGAGGTGTTCCAGGTTTCCAGTTGAATAAATTTAGTTGGCTCTCCTTAGTCTAGAGGGAAAAAATGTCCCAGAAGCAAGGGCAAATGTAGTTTAATTCTAATAAATGCAGCAAAGTGTTTTCAGCAGGAGAAATTGACGATACCTCAAGGATTAATGTCCTTGATGCTGGTGATCAGTGCTGAATTAAGGTCTTTTACGTTCCATAAACCATCACAGTAAATTTAAGTGTCAGAATTTGTAATGGTTTGTGGGATGTTTAGTGGGAATACATCTTAACTTTCTTTCGATTTATTTTTCAGGCTATTTACACTGCATTTGGTAATATGTTTTAGCCAAGCAATGCAATTCATTAAAATTTGATATTTTGCTTTGAGAGTGACCTTAAATTTTATTTCTGTTAAGCATCTTGTTAAGAGGTGGTTTAAATATTGCAGGTTATTTTAATAGAAGAGAGAAGGTGATCCCCACTGGATTACATTTGGGGGTTTGTGAGTGTAATAGAAAAGTGCTATGAGAAATGGATAAATGGTGTATCATTAACAATGTCTGTTGAAAATTCAGGCCACACGGGACACACTGAGTCATCACTGCGGCATGCTGGGAGACGCACTGCACAAGGAAAACGACTTTGCGCTCATTATCGACGGCAAGACCCTGAAGTATGCGCTGAGCTTCGGGGTCCGCCACTATTTCCTGGACCTGGCATTGTCCTGCAGGGCCGTCATCTGCTGCAGGTATGACAAGAATGACCAGGAGCGTCCCACTCAACCATGAGAGCCCTTCACCTCACCACAGGTCCAAGGCCTGATAGGTCACATCTCATGGTTGGGGTTGGATAGTAGACGGTATGTTTCATGCTAGCTAGTGAATACCACCAGAGGAAGACGTGTCTGCTTTTGGCTGGATCATTTTCTACTTCCATCAGGTGGTTCACATTCAACCTCATTGGCCACACTGCAGAAATGGCTTTTTGATTTTAAGATAAACTGTTTCTGTTTCGAGACATGATGACCTAAAACTAGTAAAATTATATGCCTGTGCAGTTCGAAAAAATAAGAAAGATTTTCATTTTTTGCAGTGCAATGATCCACTTTCACCCCAGATGAAGGATTCTAAGTTGTCGGTACCCGGTTGTGTTATATATTGATAAAAATGTTTGTATGTTTTTATTTATTTAGCCGATGCTTTTTTTCCAGAGCAACGTACAATATATATATTTTTGTTTTCTTTGGGAGTCAGCAGAGTCCAGCCAATCCCTGGAGAAAGTGTGTAGTTAGGGGCCTCACTCAGGGGCCCAATGATGACGTCACTCTCTGTGCAATGAGATTCAAACCGGCAACCATCCAATGACAGGCACAGAGACCAAACCCACTGAGCCTCACCCCACTCCCGATGTGCTAATATTCTAATGATACAGTAGCAAATAATGTTTGTTATCCAGAAATACTATTATTCACTTTTCAGCAAACATCAGATTCCACAAGTAACAGTCGAGAAGTTTGTATGATACACCTGTTTTTTGTATGCAGTAATTGGTCGCTTTAATTACCAGAGACTTCTAAAATAAAAGATTGCTTTTGTCAGTGAGATGAAAAATGTTGCAAAGAAATGATTAGAAAGCTTCGTGAACGTTCAGACAGAGCTAACCGACAAGATGGGCCCATTAGATCTATTCAAATCAAACACGATATTTGTTAATTTGCCAGGAAAATTGCTTGGGCCAGATGGCTATGATGCAGTTAACCAAATAAAACGTCTGCCAGCTCTCGTCCTTGCAAATACATCGACGTGTCCCGGGATCGTAAAAGACGGAGGCCCTTCATCTCATGCCACAGTTGCCATACATGAACGGCCTGATGACCCGCGCACCACGGCTGTACCTAACAACCAAAATGAATCAGAAATCCTCGGGAATTAATCGCTGTTTTCCAAGGCAGATTAGAGCAGATTGTGCACCTGGTTCCATGCAGCTTAAATACTCAAAAGAAAGGGTGAATTTTCAGAAAGCTGGGCAGAGTTCGCAAAAATTGATTTATATACAGAACTTTCTCGGCATCGCCCTGTTAGCAATGCACTTTGAAAAGGCAAACTGCGTCCCAGGAAACAGAAGAGCGACATGGTCATACAGTAAATTCTACAGCTGAACAAACATCAGAGGAGACTGGGTGGGGGTTAAGCTCACTACCTTCTTAAATTTACAATTTAATAGCCAACCAGCCTTCAGTAAGTAATATTATTCGCCAGTACATTGCCCACCGGCTGGGTTTCAAAGGAAAGGCCCGCAGGAAGATACAGTGACTCTGAGGAGAGTAGCCGGCTTAGCGCTGACCTAAACATCACTAGGGGACAGCCGCCCTGCTACTCCCTGTGTACCCGTGCTAGATATTTATGGATGCTGGGGGCGTCGTTAGATGGACAGATTGTGGGCTTCAGTGAGTGAAAGTATCTCCTGATGTGGATTCTGTCGGCTTTATTCCCGCAGCAGCCTTAGGCCACTTTTCTGAGCCGAGCTTGTTATCCTCATGTTACCAGTAGAGCCTTGAGACATTAACATGGCTGAGTGCAGGGTGAGGTTCTGCTCTGAACTGAGAGCGCGTTTGTTTCACCTAAGTGTGATGATTGAAATGCATAAAAGGCAGAAATGAATTGCGTATTATGTGTCAGTATCGCGGAAAGTATTAACTGAAATATAAGAGCGGCAGTTAAATGGCGAGATGTTCGTTAGACAGTATTCAAAATTAAAAATGCTTTCTTAAGCTTTAAATGAAATTAAATAAGCTGATTGTTGGTTATCCAGTGTAGCACCCTCTGCTGGACCCTCACTAGAGTGCATGCATCCAGCATATCTCCACCGTACGCAGGATCAACTGACCCTGCGTAGAAAGGCCCAGCTCATCAGCCAAGCTAGGCAGGGTCATAAAAAGCTGGCGTTTCTCCCTTTGTCCGTGGAGAGACGCTGCAGCGTCGTCAGTGCTGTGATTTCAATTACCCAGCTGCCAAAGGTGAACTAAGGTCTGGTGTAGCTTCTGATCTAAGCTGCTGCCCTCCTGCATCTCGCTGCAGGGTGTCCCCGCTGCAGAAGTCCGAGGTTGTTGAGATGGTAAAGAAGCAGCTTCACGTGATCACGTTGGCCATCGGCGACGGCGCCAATGATGTGGGCATGATCCAGACCGCCCACGTGGGCGTGGGAATCTCCGGCAACGAAGGCCTGCAGGCCGCCAACTCCTCCGACTACTCGATCGCTCAGGTGAGCATTGAATGTGGCCCCACCCAGAGCAGGTGTGCAGGGTGGGAGAGGTGAGTCCACCTCATGTGGCAGTATAGCTCTCAGTTTTTATGTCTCATGTAACTTATAGGCAGGTTTGGATGTAAGCGTGAGCAAGTTCTGTTAGGTTATTTTCTTTCTTTTTCTACTCACAAAGAGCACACATCATATGCAACACTGTGCCAAAATCCAAAGTGGACCACCAAGGCTCCATACCGTGAGAAGGGCAGAAAATGTTTCTTTTTGAATCGGGGTTTCCAGTATGTGTTTCACAAGCCTCCCTAAAGACAAAGCGATGTAGCCTGAGGAGAAACAGTGGTTTTGCAAGGGCAGGAATGGGGGTGTGTGGGGGGGGGGGGTGGTCAGGGTGTGGAGGCTCAGATTACTGTAACAAAAAACCCACTGGTGTCTTTAGCAGCAGTGTGGCCCACAGGAATCCCTGAATGTGAACATGGGCTTTGATTAGAGACATGCTCCTTTGACTGAAGGCAGGACCAAAGATACTTTGACCTTACCGCGCCTATTGACTGCTGAAATACCCGAATGATCTGGTTGCATCTCCAATATACATCCAATTACATGGCACACATATATTGTGTGTGTGTGTCTAATGAGCCAGGTATGAAGTGCATTGTTATTATGGCTCAAGACTGGTTATCTTCAAGTGACACGGATGGCCCTGAACCCCTTTGAAGTACCTGCAGTCAGTTGCACTTTTCTCCTGTACAACCACTTGGCTCTCCCTTAAAAGCCAGCGGCATACTCTTTAACCCTAGGCCTTAAAATATGGCTCATAGGGGACCCATGACCCATGAGTAACAGCCACAAGGATCTTCTTTGCAGTTCTAGAGGCCACTGAGCTTGTGGTGCATCTGAACTGGCCTAGATTTACCTACTGACCCCTGTGGCCCTGAACCAGTTGGTGTCTGTCAGTATAAGCCATGCTGAGGCTTTTGGGGAGGAACTCCACAGTTCTGCTTGACCGCCGGTGTGGATGCGCCTTTGCAGTGCGGTCAAACGTTTGATCCCCTTTGAGCCGTGGGGTCACGTCCCTGCGATGCTCTCCAGAAGCTAGGGAGTTCCCCACGCCTACTCCAGAGAGACCTCTCAAGCTGTATCCCGAGAGGTCCTGACCCAGGCACCCAGGTTCTCCTGGCCCCCTCTGTGATCCCAAGTCGCCCCTGTGGATTTATATCAGGGGCGTGCGGTCTTCCTGGGGAAGCCTCTGTGCCGCCTCCGTGGGAGACTGTTGGACAGCCAGAATCCGGGGGAAGACAAATGTGGAGATCTTTCTAAGCAGACATGAAAACTCCCATCCTGAGTTGCCTCAGCAGCTGCCTGACGCAGCTGCTCACCTGTAACTGCATCTTAGCAGCAACTATTCATGTCTCAAAGCCCTGTAAGTCAACTTGGATCAACGTGTCAGCCAAGTGGACTCTACCGCGTCCCCTGGCTGCCATAACCGCTGTTCCTGGTTGCTCTGCAAAGTGTCAGTTGAGCAAAACTTTTCCCTTGGAACTTCTATCTGTTGATTGTTATTCCGACAGATGCATTTGCCAAATGAATAATGCTTAACTTATGCAACCTAGATGCATTCGTCTAAAGCATCACGATGTGAAAGCGTCACCAATGTTTTCCGCCCTATATGAACCAAATCTCCACAAGTCCTCATTATTACAGCTTATCTCTGCCCTGTCGACAGCATTACCAAAACAGTCTGGTAGCACAAAGATACTTCTAGCCCCCCATTTGTGCTTCCCATTTGTGGGGGGAAGTATGTTGGAAAGAGATTTACATATTTATGTTCTAAAACAGGGGGTGGCATGGTGGTGCAGTGGTTAGCACTGTCGCCTCACACCTCTGGGACCCGGGTTCGAATCCCCGCCTGGG
>JAODJX010000015.1:322228-338891 GCA_026776945.1 Isichthys henryi
GGGGAGGGGGGGGGCGGGGTGTCTAGCCAGGGGCGAAGATTGAGTTGGAGGGGCGTGGTTTGGCTAGAGACTAAACGAGCCTGTTCGAGCCTTTTATAGGTCGACGAATTTGACAGACCTTCACTGACGTGTTGACTCTCAAAGGCAATGAAGGATCGCTGTATTCATGTCGGTTTAGAACATATCCTGCCAAGAGGACTCACCGTGTTAAATATGTACGGTGAAGTATATCATGACAGGTTTGTCAGTCTTTTTGTGGTAGATGCGTGAATTGTACTAGGAACGGTGACAATAAGCCAGCATTGGTCCAGTACACTGAGTGGTCAGGTGCTTCCCTAACTTAAACAGGGAGAAAGAGACTGAGTTTGCCCCTGAAGTGCTAGTTTCAGCGGGTATGAGTACGCTTTGGTCCGTGGGCTGGTGTTGGGGCTGTCAATATGCCAGTATGAATTGATGGCAACCCAACATTGTAGACCAAAGCTCTCTAGCCTTCAGCTATAAGTATCATATGTGTGATTGATGGGCAAAGTATGGCCTACAGCGGGATGCAGAACTGATGTGTGTATGGATAAACCAAAAGCTCTGTATGTATTTTCCATATAGACCCTCCAGAAGCCTCAGTCTCTGTGGTCCTACGATCTAATAGGCCTCTTTTGTTTACCTCCTTCGGCCCACTTTTGGTTGCAAGCTATTACTTCTTCAGCCTTTGAAATCAGAGTCATCCATACATGGGGGAGGGGGGGGGGCTGTAACTCCAGGCCTCTCCAAGCTAATTAAGACAATCAGGTTTCTCACCTTAGAAATTATCCAACCCAGTGGCCATGATTATTTTATTATTGCTTTTTAATCAGCCAGACATTCAGCTTAACCGCAGGTGACAAGCGTTGCCGTGCCTTTAGACTTTCATACCTGTATTGTATTAATGAAACGTGATCCTGTCGGCGGTGTCCTGGAACATGCAGAGCTCCAATTAAACTTCAGTGATTTAGAATGTTATGAGGTGTGTTCTTCCCTAGTGCTTAACTGTGGGTGTTTGTCTTTATTATTACTCTTTATGGTTATGGATATAAAAAACATCTATGTACACATTTAACCTTTTGGGCCTTTCAGACACAGATAAGAATGTTGAATGTAGCACAGCTGATTGAGCTGGTTGTCAGAGTAACTGGTCAGAGGATCTGCCCATTTGTAACCATTTTTTTTTTGGTTATATGGAAGTATCACCCATCCCTCTAAATGTTTTGCGACACATAAATCATGACAGAAGCAAAACATACTTTGTTTTTGCAATAAACTTGAAATATTAACCCAGTGTTTTCGGAGAGGCGATCGAGTCAGATGACATGATGCATCACCAGCTTTTCTAAAGCATGGGCTTGAAATGATGGCACAGTTCGTGCCTCCTGTGGACACCAGCAGCTCGCTACCACAAACGTACCCCCCCTCCCAGATTAATTGAGGGGGCATTCTCTGGACTTGTGGAGTGTGTTTTTCCAGGCCGTAGGGGTAGCGTGGGATAAGAGTCATCCAGTTTAATTACGGCTAACACTGCTTGCTGCTACATGGCTCATTGAAACCAGGTACCTCAAACGCACGTCCTTGAAAGATGGATCCAATCATGCCGAAACCGTAGTTGTTCACACAAGTTTATTGGGGAAGGATCAGAGCAGAGGTTGGGCCATGGGGTAGTGTGTGTGCATGCCAGAGGGAGGGGGGGGGGTATCCTGGCAGGTCTCCAAGCACAGCTGGCTGGGCTGTCCTGCAGTGGTTAATCCCGATCTTACTGCATGTCTCTGTGTAGCAGGAATGTGGGTCAGCACCCCCGCAGTGTGAGGTAGCGAGGCTCGATTGAACTACTTAACAAGCCAGCGCAATGCGTGTGTGT
Source organism: Isichthys henryi (assembly GCA_026776945.1). NCBI lineage: Eukaryota > Metazoa > Chordata > Actinopteri > Osteoglossiformes > Mormyridae > Isichthys > Isichthys henryi. The sequence continues at coordinate 324,114 of JAODJX010000015.1, forward strand.
GTGTCTGTGTGTGCGTGTCTGTGTGTCCATGTGTGTCCTGCAGTTTGACCGAGAGGGCCGGACTCCTGAAGAATGTATTCAAGAAGAACACAGCTGCGTACCGCGCTCAGTCCATGCAGCATACTCTGCTCCGTAAGTAACTGCTTCGCTTGCACATATCACACACCAACTGCCCAGACTCACAGCCACCTTTCCGGCGCCCTCACGTTGCCGGCGCGTTCGCCTGCATCTACCATTATCCCTATAGGAGACATGCCTGTCAGAGGCGATTTGCAAAGCATGTACGTGCTGGCAGTAGAACAGGCCAGAGGTTTCGGAGGTACTGTGATGTCACGTGCGTGTAATTATGAGAGACCCCTGGCTGGTGGGTGCAGACGTGTGCAGAAAATCAGACTCACACGTGTGTAGCCCGTCATGCATGTCGACAACCATTTTTGGGACACAAACCCAAAGAATGATGGGACTTCTGCTGTCATCACGTAAAAGCAAAGGCTCACCTGTTTTTAAATGCAGTGCACTTGTGCCCTCAGTAATGTGAGTGATCTCTTAACTGCATTTATCTGAACCCAGATAAAGGAATAACTTTTGGGTCAGTTGTTCCCGACGCGGTAATGAATAACCGTGCATGTCTGTGCCTCAGACACACCTAGCAAGGCCATTTCTGGGGTTTGGGGCTTGCTGAACCAGCAAACTCATGGGCAGAAACACAGAGTAAGACGATATGAGCATGGCTGGAAAATAAGGGCGTAAAGAGGTAAAAGACAGTAAAATGCAATGGAAAGGTCTGAAAGACAGAGAGGTGGCGGTGAGGTTCCTCCTGCCCACTTACTACACCATGCTTGTAGTTGCAGTCATCAACCAGTTTTCGAGTGTGAATGACTTTTTCCACCCCACATTTTCCAACTTCTCATTTTAAGAAGCATTTTACGCTGAAGTAAATGTCAGTTTGTGTTGTTTGTCCACCCCTTGTGCAGTAGCTAGGTCATCTTGAAGGTGTGGTAACATTCACTGTCGAAAATGTGCGAAAAAGGAAGAAGTTTAAAGGATTGTTTTATGTAACTGCTATACAGCAGTGCAAATACGGCCGGACAGCTCGGGAACTTAAGCCTTTGAGAAGGCTGTGAAATGGCATCAGTTTGATACCTCCAGTTTAAAGAAGGGGAGACGGGGTCACGCACAAACGGAGCCAGGGTGTAACGCGACTGCTGCACAGATGCATGACGGCCAGCCTGCGTGTGCTGCCGGGAATCACTCTGTCTGTGCCTCGTCGTTGTGACGTTACTGCTGCATGGCATTGCCTGCACACTCACGTGTGGAAACGTCCATCAGCACCACAGCAACCCCTCCTCCCCAAAGAGAGATCTCCCTCATCAGCCTGCACTCTACCATTCCTGGATTGGAAGTATTTTGTTTTCATTTTGTGCCCTTTTGCTTGGCTGATTTGCTTGTTTTTTTTTCTGATCAGGGAGGGAAGGGTCATCATGAATGTTACCCATTGTGTCTCAATATCCCTGCCCTTTGACATACTTTTATTCCCCAAAATGCCGTGAATGAATATTCACCCCTCCCACACCAATACCTTCTGTTGTGTGGTAAGAGATGTCACATATTTTAATATCATTCCCACGATGCTTTGCTCTCACCGGCTTTCTACATGCACCTGCAGCCCTGCAGGAATTGACAGAGTCACAACAGGTGTGAAGGTGAGTCAGGAGAAGGGAAACCTTCTGTAGTCACAGTGGTGGAGGGGAAGCTGTTTCTTAATGCAAATGCTAGTGTCATGAGCTTAAGAAAGAAAGGTGTCCATTTTACAGTCAGTGGCTCTCAGTTATTTTCTTTTAGCTCGGCAAATTCTCCAAGCCCAGCATTCAGGGGGGTTGGCTTTTATGGCTTTTGGTAGAAATTTACAGCCTGAAGCTAAAAAAAATTAATCCTACCTTGCTAGTATTTTGATGGTTTTTGGTGAATTACAGCTCAACTTTTAGTCCAGTTTTGACGCTGAGGAACTTGACAGACCACCCAGGGCTGCTGCTTTGGAACTAGATATGAAATGAGTCCAAGACTGTGTAAAAAGTCATGAACGTATTAACACTGTTCCCGGTATCGCCTGGCTTATTAGTACGTGTTGCGATTTAATTTCTGTCCTAAGGAATCCGAGCTACCATTTTTAGCTAACATTTCAATTTGTTTTATTAATATGAATATCTTTATTGAGATTGATTTAGCTAGTAATTTTATTATTAGCTAAATACTATTCTTATTTATTAATTATTAATTAATATTGTTTTTTTGTTTTTTGATTAATTGAGTTAAATGTCACGCGTCTCGCCTGTCTGCAGACGGATACGCCTTCTCGCAGGACGAGAACGGGGCAGTCTCTCAGTCGGAGGTCGTCCGGGCCTACGACACCACCAAACAGAGGACGGACGAGTAGTGAAGCTCCGCCCCTTCGGGGGCCGATCCTCCACAGGACCCCGCCCACTCTCCCGGCACATCGGAGCATGCTGACGAGTCACACCGGTGACAGATGTGAAGCTGCAGGAGTTTTTTTTTTATTGGGGGCATAAAAACACTGAACAAGGATTTTAGTTTGTATTATTTCTTCTTCAGCGAGTTCGCTGCGCTGACACTGTGAGGGGAAGGAAAGAACTTCTGAGCTTCGTCTGAGTATTCGGGGTTCTTGAGGTCTGACAACCCCAGCTTGCCACAGAACTGCATGCAGATCACTGTGTCTGCAGGCCCACTGATTCCAGGGAACGGAGGAAAAAACCTCCTTTCATAGCATAAAATTCAGACGCTGGAAAACAGCACAACAGAGGCTCCTGGATCTTGCCTGGAAGTGAACGCGATGGGGAGAGGATCCTTTTAGCGATGACATAGTGTCGATTGCCACTACAACACAACCAGCCGTGCGAGAATGTAGCTTGCCAAAGAGACACAATTGTGGTTTTACTCCTTCCTGTGATTCCTGAATGCAGTTGCAGCTGAAACATTAATGTATTCGGTTTTATGTACCGAGGATTAGCGAGTCATTTTCACAATGGAGCATTTTATGGGTATTTTACAGGTGAAGGCTTTCTGCTAGGTTTAGATTGGCGTGTGTGTTAGCTGTTTCCCTCCTCCCTAATTTTTTTTGTCTTCCACAATTGCCACGCACGGCATCACCCCTCCGTAGCTCCTCTTCCTGGCCGAATGCATTTAAGGTGTGGCAGCTGGTAGGCCTGGCTGAGAGCGCTGTCCATCAAACGTAGCGCTCACCCCATTGGCCAGTTTCAGACTAAGGTGGGCTTTGGGTCTGGGGGTGGGCCTGTGAACTGTGCTGTCAGTCCATCAATGCATCATTCACACTCTGAGGGGCCGGGGTCAGAGCCTAGTGGAAAGGGGGGGGGGGGGGCGCGCGTCACTGCATTTGTAGATTTTCTTTTCAGATTTTTATATCCTGGAACATTTATTACATGAGAAGTAAGTGCCATTAGCTCAAGGGAAAATGATTCTTAGCCAGTCAGTCGTGGTGCTTTCACTGGGACAGTTCGTATTTTTATATTCAACCTGTAAAATGTAATAAATCTTCTGTTACTAGATCCCCCACCAGACAGCTCATTTTTTAAATTTAAAAAAATGTAAATGTGATGCTTATTTTTAGTTTATAAATAGCATCGCCATGTTTTTGTGAGATTAGCTGTGCGTGTGTCTGTGTGGGACCTTCTCCCTGCCAGTGAGGTTCAGGTGTGCAGGGCACTGCACCCCTCAGCGTCTTCGTACAGGGTGACACGCGGCTGTGTGCTGTGCTAAGAGTGCTGCCGCGAGTCCATTTTCCTACCCGCCGCTGCAGGTAGCCTGGCCCGGATTTGTCTTCACAGCCCCGGGAGCCTTCTGGGTGTCACGGAAAATTTTCTATCATGAGCTTCCAACTCCGAAATGTCAGCAGATGGGGGTCTGGCTCTCCCGTAAACCGTTACTGCATTTCAAATTCTGACTCTGTCCGAACAGCTGCCTTCTCAGAGTCCAACCAACCAGCATCCAGGATAACAAACTGCTGTCTGTTTATAATAAATCTCACTGGTTTGATCATCTTATTTAGTTCCTTTTACTTCTTCTTTTCTTGTTAAACTTCCACCTGTTACCAGTACGCAACCCTGGACACCATCGCACTTACAGGAGGGGTGTGTGTGAGGGTATATAGGCACGGGGCACGCCTGTTTGTCAGCTGTTCACTTAGTGCTGTTGATTTTTGCATCCTTTGTGTTTACTCTGCATGCAGTGACTGCAGCTTTTAAACTGTCTGTTGCTTTCTTTACTCCTCTTTGCCAGCAAATAAATTACAAATGTGAGGGAGGGTGACGCGTTTGCAGGCTTCCGTACTATTCCTTGGAGGCACAGCACTCCTGATGGCGCAAAGCTGGAACATCTGCTGTCTTCCCCTTCCGCACATATGAGTCTGTTTGATATTTAGGGCAAGAGTGGTTACAGGAGTGCAGGTTGGAGTGTGACGGAGTCGCTCTGAGTCATGCTGAAAGACTCCCCGCAGGACTTGTCACATGCTGTCCAGTCTTGAGGCTCATTTATTCAAGCCCGCGAATGGAAACACTGAGGGAACTAAAGGTATTTCTTGAGGCTTATATATGTTGCTGGAAACCAGTCCCCTGTAAACCAGTGGCCACACTCAGTGCCGTATGCTCCTACTTAGTGGAACTGTGAACTTAACTAAACGTCGTAACACTCACAAAATGAGACTTTGTGTTCTTAAATGTGTAAACATCCTAAAAAAACATGTCCATTTCTTTAGAGTACTTGTGGTTTCATTTTTATAGGTAATTAGGCCAATTAAGATAAGCTGTTTTGAGAAATATGCAAATAAACTGTTAGCCCTTTTTGCCTTGTATATGAAAAATGTCAACGAAATGCCAAAAATTATCCCTTGTATGAAAATTCCCTGTATGTAAGTTTGCATGTAAATAGGGCAGATCGATTCTAGCTGTCATCCGTACCAAGAACTAAAATTTTGTCCAGATGGGACGTAGCACTGCATTTTCCCACAAAAACATTTGCCTCAAACGATGAAATGTTTATTATTCGATACACTCGGTTTAGTCAGTGTGCGGTATTCCTAAATGACCCAGCGTCCACGTTACATCCAATCAGAGGAATGTCTTCGGATTATTTAAATAGCCCAAGAGCATGAATGTTTATCTGGGTCGGGCCAAACCGGGCCAGGACCTCCTGAACTTCTGCTTTATCCCCATGGCCACCTTCTGGACGACTCCGCTAAATATGAGGGAATACGAGGCAGGAATAAGACAAAGAATAAGCAGGGATGGCCAGGATAAGCTGGATCGCGTGTCAGACCCCAGGCTGCACACACACACATAAGGGGGGGTTTACAGTTATTACTTAGATACTATTTATTAAACAACTCTTATTTACCAGGCCTCCCTGACTATAGTCCTTCCCGGGTGCTGTGTATTCCCCCCCACCCCCACCCTTATGTAAAACCTATAATTTATTGTTATTGTGGATAAATCAACATCATGAACATTCACAGCCATACTGACCAAACACAAACGTTCCATTTTATCAACATTCAGAAGCACGATCCCCAGTTTGAGCCTTTTCCACTGCATGTTTGTCCAGCTGTAGCCACGCCTGCTGCTAACGAAGGCACTTTGAGGTGTGACTCTAACTGAGACACTCTTCTAACCCCCACCCCCACCCACTTAATTCCCATCCCCTTATCTGGGCTCTTATCCAAACCTTAATGGTGTCCTGAGCCCCAGAATTGCAGGTCTGAGGCCCAGACTGTGGAGACAGGTCAAAGTGAAACATGGGCGGTTCGATCGCTTATCCATGTATTTCCAGCAGGGTCTCGCAGAGTTTGCGAAGTGACTGATGGCCCAGCAAAGCACACTTACTTCATCCACTTTCCATGGACTGTGTTAAGACTAGTATAACCATTTGAATTAAGTCCTCTTCATTTTTCCCTTTTTTTATGAAGGCTCGAGGTTGTTTTCAATTTATTTTGTGACACTGAAAATCCACGTCAGTTAACTCTGAGGCTTAAACAGGCGCCTAGAGTGTAAATAAACCCACAATTCTTATGCAGAAGCAAAGTCCTTCTTGAATGTTTTTCTCCTTCCCTGGAAAAACAGGGAATGTTGGTTGAATGTTGGGAAGAAAAAAACTATAGTGAAGAAGGAGGAGCCCATGGCACACAGCAGGGTATGCATCCCTGGTGTCGCTAGTCAGTGTCCCCCTTGCCAACACCCCGTCTGCTCTAGAATCAGGCATCCAGTAGAACATCTCCCTGCAGGGTGACCAGCAGCCTGTCAGAGTAACATCCGTGTCCCCAATCAGAGTTGGTGGACCCCAGCTTTTGTGCTTCTCATCTCAGTTTGTCGACCAGCCGGCAGAGGATCCCGGGCCGGGCGCCGAGGCCTGATCTTCCGCAAGAGCGCCACCTTCAGGAGAGGCACCGCCTCCGTCTGTCAGCTCTGCCCGAAATCGGCAAACCCTTTGCCGGCGGGAAACGGCTCCGGCTGCAGGGGAAAGGAAAAAAACTGCTGTGGAAGAAGGAAGCCGCCGTTTTGGGAGGGGTGCAGGGGCTGGTGTAGCTGCAGTGGGGTGTGGCCGTGAGAGAGGCCTCCCTGGACGCAGGGTGGGGACGTGTAGGGCGGCGGAGGGGGCGCCGGTAGCGGCGGATGGGTCTGGCCCGGGGGCTGGGCTGGGGTGGGCACCAAGCAGCCTTGCTGCGTCTGCGGCTGGCCAAGTGCGGCGCCGTCAGACCGGCCCAGGGAGAAGCGGCGCGTGGAGCCAGCCCCGGTCGCCGAGCCTGAGCTGGTGGTGGCCGTGCTGGACTGGCGGGACGGCGTGCGCAGGCTGGCGGATGGAGCCGCCGCCGTCAGGATCATGGGGATGGTCTCGCCCTGGCAGCTGCGCAACGAGAAGCGAATGGGCGGCTGGGCGGGTTGCTTGGGCCGCAGACACGTGCAGCAGTACACGGCCACCAGAGAGCCCACCACCACGAAGGCCACGAAGATGGAGCCCACCATCAGGAAGGGCACGTAGATGGGCTCTGTGGAGAACACGGAAATCAATACTGATTACGCGATTCTCATCAGGTGAACTTACGACCCTCTGAACCCGACCCACCCATAATATATGGCAAATAATAGCCCACATGGGAAGGACACACTATAAACGTTATTATTTTAAAGTAGGACTCCATTACGCTATGACGTAACGCCCTTTCCATATTGTAACGCTTTCCTTTTAAATATTTACTCTCATTAGCATCGCTTTTACAACCAACTTCAGCTTATTTTAATGCGAATGTAAACGTTTGTCGTTCTCCTAGATTTGAATTTTCCATTTTGACTTACTGAAATCGAAGGAAAAACTCCTTACTTCTTATTTGAAACCGCGACAGCACCACTCGAGTAGCTTAAACATTTCGATTGTTCATAAACTATGAAAAATGTCCCGTGTCGTGCATTATAATATATGGATACTCTACGATGTTTGTGATTTAAGTAATGCCTCAAGATTAAAGTGCTGTCTGTTACATAACAACAGCAGATAAAAAAAAATATGGGGAACACGACATGCTTGAGTAAAGTAAAGCGGCGCGTCTAATTTCTACAGGAATAAAAATCGTATTCCTGTAGAGTCTCCCTGAGAAGGACATGCATAAAGTTCCTTCATTTTAACAATGTAGCTTTAATTCAGCGTTTAATTCCGGTGAGAGTCCTGCAAGGATAAAAGCCGGATCGCCGAACGCCCTCGTCCGCATCCAAGTGTTTAAATCACATCAAACCGGGGCTGGTACCTTAGCCTGTCATGGCTTTAAAGTTGTCGGATTACTTTTTGGCATCCTCGGAGTCTGATCTGTCACGGTTAACTATATGCATTTTTATCCTCGATATACATTTCCATAAGAAAGGTAACGTGCGCAAGACGTTATGTCAAGATATAAGAATCATTTAACCAGCGGCGTTTTTAATACATTTGCTCGATTTCCCAGAAAAATCATTGTCTTCGTATTACCATATGAGGAAATAGAAGCTTTCTCACGTCCCACATAATTATAACGCGTCATTCTGCAATATTTCGCTCTAAGTTAAGTTGGTTTCTGTAACCTTTTATGTGCCATTGGTACTGTCTCATTGTACCATATTAATTCAGCTTTACATTTGTTGTCTGAACCATATTGCCAAATACGAATAAGTATATGCTACATGATTAGTAGGTGTGTGTATATTATTTTAATCAGAAATTTTTTTTTGTATTAATAAATAGTTAATTCGTTAAAAACTTGCAAACCTGTAAAGTAAGCAAATATAGAAAATACAGCTTATTGCGTGTTAAACACATAACCATGCAGTGACGCAATTTAGTCTGTTTAAAAGCACTTTAGCATGTTTTAATTTAACTACAAAGTCTACAGATTTTTGGAACAGAGAAATATCATTTATCCGCTGGTCCGCTTTCTTCTTGTGGCCTTTTCCCACTTGTTTACCCACTTTGTTTGAGGTGTAAAGCGATGATTTTATTACCAATCCAGATTAGAAATATTATTTAAAAGTCAGGATTTGGTATGCACCCGTATGTCGCATTTAGGTTTTTATAGGTTTATTTTTGGGGTATATAGTGTCAGTTTAGGTGTGAGATGACTCTTCACGTACATCGTCCGTCTAGAACACTTTCACGTGCCAAAACGACCAGCGTATATCCAGTTTAACCGTTTGAAAAATGACTGTTTTCTCTTGGTAAAACTCCATAGGCCTACATAAAAAGCCTCTGGCAACTTCACCACAAGAATAAAATCAGTCATAATTCCATTCATGTGTTTATGCGCAGCCTGTTTTATATCAAAGCATTTTACGAGGGATCAATCTAAATTTTGATTTAATATCTCGCAATGAGCTTTTTGCCGTAGTCCTGTAATTGGTACACTGGTTGGAATAATATTCAACAAAAATATGCCGCCTTTTGTTGTCTATCTGATCAAGCTGTTTTATTATTTCGACACAGGGAAGCCAATAACTATTGTCACAACAACGGGAAGAGACGTCTGGAAAATGACAGTCATGATACCTGCCTTCTTATGGACGTATTATTGCAAGTAACCCGAAGCAGTTACTGAAAACATTTCAAATCGTATAATTACAGCACTTTCTTACTTTTGACAAGCGAGTAGAGTCATCGTACTGGGACATGTCCCCAGAGATGTCAGCGCAAAAAATACTTTTCTTCGTAAAGACTTTAGTGCATCACCGGCAGACCGTGTTCACACATAGTACGGACTTTGGCAGAGTATTAAGAGTCAACGACCAGTGGTTAAGATGATGAGAATTTAGTTAGAATATCTGTTTGCAAAGACGGTTCTATGTTCTGTGCAATTATACATCTTTAATGCATTTCCCATATTTTACAGTGTCAGTAATAACATGCGATAAAGTTGCCCATAAACCTGAGATTTTTCTAGCAGATATTTCGCTATATATGTTGTGCGTAAACCAAACCAAACGTCAAGCACAAGCGTGGTTTTGGGAGGACTTACGTGCGGCGAACTCGGTGTTTTCTGCTTCTCTGTCGTTGGTGCAGCTTCCCTGGTCCAGCCTGGCGTCCGCGGCCGCGCAGCAGTATCTCAGGGAGCAGGATCCGCAGCAAACAGTCGCATCCATGGTATCGAAGTCCTCTGGACACTGGAAGCCGTCGTGGTAGTTCCCAGAGGCGTCCAGCCAGCCGTGGCAGTATTCCCCCTGGGCATCCGATATCCGCAGGTTGCACGTTAAGTAGCCCAGCAAGAGGCAGCAGAGCAGGCGCGTCATCCCGGGAGATGCGTTCGGCTTCTCCGCAAAGCAGTTATATGCAGCCGTTGTCCTTTTACGTGCGGAGATTCTTGAAATTTGCGTAAAGGAAATATTATTTTAGATATTAATCTCTTGCGCGAAGGTGGCGGTAGCTCTTTGGATTTTGTACACTGAATATTAAGAACAAATACCCCCTGTGTTATGTAGATGTTGTGGGGAATAGTCCGGGACGCGCTTGATATATTCTTTTGAGTTTAATCATATGTCGTCCCATCTCCGCGTTTCGGGGATTTTCCATTGACTGTAAGAAATTTGAATGGAAAAGCCACGATCCCGTCTTTCAGTAACATTTCCCATTTATCCATAGAGAAGCAATTTTGAGTTAGATTGTCTTCTTTCTTGCGCAAAGATTTTGACAGATCGGGTCAAAATAACTTCCACTTGCTCATGCTGACTGGAATTAAGGTTTGGGTGCGCAATTAGAGCGGGAAACGGTTCAGTCCTTTTCTTATTTCTCACCTGTCTTATTCTGAAACTGGAAAGTCACAGTGCCTCGTTTATCCAGCGTAAAACCGCAGGATCCCCCTTGCGCCCGGTGCGGAGCCACGGTCCCGTTGTGCTTCTCCGACGACTCCTGCCTTATTATGAACCCCAGGCGACGCGCACGCTGCGCACTTGCGCGTTCACGGCGATGTAAAGGAGCGCTGTCACGTCGGAGGGGAGAGTGAATGTCTAACTAATTAACCCTGATGAGACGGGAAACCACGGCCATGATAGTTTGCTTGGTATTGCGAGTCATTAGTTCTTATATAGTTTAGCTTTTCAGACCATGTCAAGTCTAAGTCACTTGAATTCTTTAAGCTATGTTGGTCGTTAACGTATGCATTGATATGACCATTTCGAGGTATTTTCTTAGTAAAACTTTTTTAATACCAAGCAGCCGACATAGACCTATAATTTACAATAAACAGGACATTCATGGACATTGAGTTAAAATATTAAACTTAGAGTAAAAAATGTTAGGCGATTAAATGTTAAAAATATTCAATATACATTTACATTGTTCGCGTTATATCATTGTGGCAGCACTAATTAGCACGTTAGTTTATTTTTAATTTAGTTAGTAATTAGTTTGAGTCATTAGGTTATATGAGCATCTTTATCGTGATTAATGTCGTTTAAACGCTTCACTCAACATTGGGGAGGCATAATAAATGTCTAATAGTACTTCTATTAAGTAGACTTGTGAATTTTACAAAATTTGTTAACGATACTGTATAAGAGGACGTGAAAATGAATGTAACTTTTTTCTTCTATTTTCTTTGTTTTTTGGTGTTGTTTACATTACATATATTGCAAGAATATCCACGATACGATTATCTATAGCTTGCAATACGAACGGAGTTGTCTGCACAGATCAGCGTGGACTGGAAATCATGCCTAAATAATTTCATTATAACACAAATTGTTTGGTGGTCATTTAAATTATTTAAGGCTGACTGGAGCTGAGACGCGTCTCTTTGACCATTCAGTTCGTGATCTCTTCAGTGCACATGGCAATCGTTTCTGTAATATGCCGAGAGGATTTTACATTTTGTATTATAATTATGATGATTTACTGCCCTCTTGTGGCGAATCCAAAGTATTATATATTATATGATGCCTGTTCCTCCCGTACCAGAACGTAGCATTGCAATTAACTCATTCGTCGAACACGAAACATTCGCCTTCCTATTAAATATTCCAAGGATGTGGAGTTTAAATCAGTGCTTTGTTTGTTGATTTATTTAATTTCTATTTTAAATGTCGGATGTCTGCTTATGCCATTTGGGAAATTATGTGTACATGGAATCTCCAGGTTCATGAATGTTTACTGAAAACTGAGTTTATTTTGCCGTGAACTTACACAGCTGTAAATACACAGCTGTCACTCACTTTTCTTCTAAGCAGCTCTCCTTCTCAGCAATATTTTAACTGCATCCAAGCAATTTACTTCAAAAACAGAATGATCCAGAAATTTAAAAGACACTCAACTGTAGAGTGACTTACAATTCTAAATGTGCAATGAATACTTCCAGAGAGTCTGAACAACTTTAAAATAATTCTCGTTTTATTTTCTGGATATTTGTTCTATTTTAGCTTTATAAAAACCCAACATTTCTTCCACAGTCATGAAGACCGAAAAGATTGTGTTTAATATAGCGACACAGAATCCTGATTGAATCATTTACCGTATTTACCGTAAATTATTTACTGTTTTTAAGCAGTTCAAGGCGTTGTTTGAGCGCCAAAATAATACAATATGCGTAAACATCACCAATTTACAATCGATTTCTTTAGAAAATTATCTATCTATCTATCTATCTATCTATCTAGTAAGCATTCAGTCAAATTAATTCAAAACAAATTAAACGGACTCTGATCTATAATGCATGTTTTACCTATTACATTTAAATTTGAATGAGGGATACAGCGAAATGCTGATAATGTCTGCCAGTGTCCCTCATGTGTTGTTGGGTAGTAACTCATGAATTATGAGGTGTAGTCTGATTGTATCTTCGGTGTAACTTCTGGTGGCGCTGTTCAGGCTCGTGAAACAAATTCTTATATACTATGCTTAATATTTTGCTATATATACAGAACGTTTATTACATTGCAACGCTCACTATAAAGAGTAATTCCATAGTATGTGACTATTATATATTATATTACTCAGATTTCAGCTTTGACATTACTTATATTTTAAATTTGTCCTGATTTGTTTTTTGAACGACAAATTGTTGTTTCTCTGTATTACAGGCCCATCCATAGCTCCTGATTAGTGCACAAGCTGAAGCATAAAAACGTGCAATCCACTACTAATTATCTCTACCCCTTTACGTTTTAATTTATCTTGACGTTTAAATATGACTATAACGATGTAGTAAAATCGTGGGATAAATTAAATTGAAATGTAGAATGTAGAAAATGCTTTTGAAGTTGAACAAAGTACGAATTCGTCTCCCTGTTGACATCGGAAAGCCGCGTTTTCTTTTGATTGTTGTTCTATGATTAAAGTAAAAACATCAAACACATTTTGAACCTTTAAACCCAAATTCCACATGCAGCATAAATTATTTCAGACGTGTTCCCATTTCCTTTTCTTTACCATTGACAGCGCACTAATAAGGGCCGGAGACACACGGATGACAGACAGCACGCGCCGTCCGACGCTCCCCCCGCTTCTAAACGCCCTTGCTGGTAAACCCGGCGCCTCCATATAGGCATTGGCCCCTAGGCGTGTCAGTTAAGCCAGCCTCCCTGCTCAGTCTCTCCAGTGAGAGTGAGTGAGAAGTGCCGTGCATTGAGTCAGGCAGTGAAAGATCCGGGGGGGGGGTGGTAGGGGGGGGGAGCTGGGGCCAGAAGCTCACCGATCCAAGCACACGCAAGGGAAAACGAGAAGAGACAAGCGCGGTGAAAGTGGTCCAAGCAGCTGAAACTCACGGCGATGGAGGAGGACATGCATCTGGCGGACGAGGGACTATACGTGCCCAAAATATGCAGGCAGCGGAGTCCCTACAGCGCCCTCAAAACCTTCCCCAGCAAGGGGAAGGCGGGGAAGACGCGCTATGAGCGACCCACCATGGTAGACATCCCGTTACTGGGAGGCGGCGACGGCGGAGGAGGAGGAGAGCATCCTAACCAGAATCAGCACCATCAGCATCAGCAGCAGCACATTCAGCCCCATCAGCCGTCCCTGATCAGCAGTAGCGATCACCGCCACCCGCCGCAGTGTTCCCCCGGGCCCGGCTTCCGCGTCGCCACCTCCACTTCGGCGACGTCGGCAGCCACAGCATCCCTCGGCGGCCCGCGGAGTGTCGGCGGCGCGGCGGGGCACCAAAGCTCCAGGCACCCAGCCGCCAACTCCGCTCTCTGTCGCGGCTCCCCGGACTGTAGCCAGGGGCTCAGCGCAGGTGCGTCCGTAGTTTATTCTATTATATATAACCAAAGGTAAAACCTACACCAAAAATATTATATATTAATATTTTGGATATATTTACCGCACGCTGTTTCAGAATATTTACCATGCCCATAAGCAGAATCTTTAAATATTATTAGTTTATAATTTATAAAAGTGGCATGACATTCAAGCAGGGTGTTTACAGAAGGAGAGATGTCACCTAAAAGCCAGAAGTCCGGCGAAGTTTGACGTCCTACTTTCTCCGATTTGTGTCACTGTCTCGCGACGAACACGCGATGTTAAAATAGTGTTATTTATATGAAGGGAGCTCATTATCAGACACCGGAATTAATGAACTTTTCCAGCACCATTTTGCCTATTGACCGGCCACGTGAATAGAAATAAAAAGATACACGCACACGTGTAATATTTTATTTTATTTGGTTTGCTCCTTCATAAATTCTGGGAAATGTGATTACTTTGTCCTGACGATGAAAAATGAGTGCAGAAGACCCCCAGCAAACAAAGGTACGGCAATGATTCCGTCTAGATAATAAGGTAAATATTTGAACAGGGGGCGCGATCAGCTGCGGAGAGACAAGGGGGAGACCGCGGGGCTGCGGCTGTCCGTCACCGGCGGCTTTATGGGGGTGTTTCTGTCAGGCAGACATAAGCACAGTGGCCGTCACATATGTCAGCTGTCACTGACTGTAGGCAGGATAATGGATATTGGTCCGTTTCCAGGACACTGCTGCTTTATTGAACTTATTGGTGTCCAGCTGTATTTAAATAAGGCCAATGCATGCGGGTTTTTGTTCGCGTGTGTCTGCACGTTGAGGCTTCTGTGGGCACGAGTATGAACATACCCACAATGCCTCAATATGGGGGGGGGCGGTGTGTGTGCAAGGCTGGTGGTGACAGCCTGGTCGTGTTTCTCAGCAGACGGTGGAGGTACCTGTATGGGGGGGGGGCACAATTGGGGCATAAATAGCAATGGAAATACTTTACAGAGGCACTTGAAAACATACA
>JAODJX010000015.1:338930-366828 GCA_026776945.1 Isichthys henryi
GCCAAGGTGACATTCTTGTTTTTTTTTTTTTGGGGGGGGGGTCATAACTGAGAGTCCATGGATATTTTGATTGCCCCCCCCTCCCATGACCTTCTGTACCTGTCCCTGACATCTCCCCGGTCCGTCTCAGGCCCACGCGCCCCCACGCCTACTCTCTTTAGGGTGGAGCTGTCGATCCCGCGCCCTTCAGCAGATCCTCACCCCTCACCCCTCATTTTGCTGACGGACCTCGGCGACGGCTGCCGAGTGAGTCTGGAGAAATGGCACCTCTGTAGGCCCCCGCCACGCCCCTCCCCTCCCCCGCCCTTCTCTTCCCATCTTCCCCTCTCGAAAAAAAATCAGCTTTAAACAGATTAAACACATATTTCAAAAGCATCAGCACCACACGCGGCACATATAATAGAATTCTGTCAAACAAAAAAATAATTTTCCTCTTGCTACAGCTCAATCTGGTGATTACCTGCAATGTAATGCATCCATCTTCCCCCCTTTCTCTCTCTCTCTCTTTTTCTCACTCCCTCGCTCATTCGGCCTCTCTCATCTCCCCTTTCATTTCCTGTGATTGATATGATACCACAATAGCATTATGCATGAAAAAGGGGGGAAAAAATGCCCGTCGGTATCATTATTTGTTTCTGTCTCTCGGTCTCTCTCAGCCTTGCCATCAACGTCACGCCTGCCTGCGTGCGCATACATCTGACTGATTATATCTGACGGCTCTGGGCGTCTGGCGCGCGCACGGGGCTGCGTGGCTGCAGCTGCACGTGTGCACCCGGTTCTCGCACTGTGTGCATGCTCAGCTTTACAATGAGCGGGGAATTACACTTAGTGGGGAAAAGGCAAGGAAGTTTCAAGTTCTCTGGGCGATACCAACACTCACAGGAACCGTGATCCCCACAAGACACCCAGGGCCCTCTTATCTCCCTGCTGGCAGGTGGGCTTGTCGCTCCATCCCAGGACCTTCAGCTGTCCTTAAACGAGCATGCAGGTCTGTAGATAGGAGGCTTTCATCTCCTCCATGGATTATGGGCCCAAGACCTACTGTAGGAGCTACATTTTCATTCTTTATGAGGGTGGGAACAAGTGAAGGAGAGACAATCTCAGACGCCTCGTCTTTCGGATTTGGAAACACAGGACCGGCTGCTGATCAGGAAGTTTATTGATCTTTTCTTCCTGTCAAGGTCCAGCGCATCCAGTCGCCGACCACATAGCGGACCTCCTAGCTCAAGCTGACGTTTCTTACAATCACCCCCCAGGCGGGATGCTGCATCCTGGGTTTTTAACGACCTGTGGAAATGTGGCAAACTCCTCTCACTGCTGTGAGAATGTTGGAGAAGGTCACGCTTTTACCAAGAGCTGGTTTGCAGCTATAACGTAGTTGTGGTGTTCTTCTAAGTGTTTTTGTTTTGTGATGTGAAACGTCGGGTTTCCCTGATGAGAAGATTTGTGGAGTGGAGGGGAATTGTTTGTCCGATCCAGATGCAGTGTCTGCCAGTTGGTGATCGCTGCTGTAGATTATGGGTGGTGTGGTTGCTCAGTGGATAGTATTGTTCTATAATGAGCCCTGTGATGAGAAAGATCTGAGCTTAAATCTACATGCTTAAACCTCCAACAATCACACTTGGCTGAGGTGACACCTTGTGGGTCATGTGACACAGTGTAAACTAAGCAAAAATAACTCTGTCCTCACATTTTGTATGAACTCATCTATGTTAAAAATGTATGGTAAAATATTGGATATGAAGGCAAGTATGATTCCATACATGTTAATACATTGACATGATTTTAAGCTACAGCGATGTTTTTATTTACAAAGATGCAATACACAGCACGTCTTATTCCTAAAATGTACAAAGTCAGTACATACAATATACTGGGTATTATTTTACAGTAGTATTTAATATTTGTTAAAGAGTATGTAGTATGGCGCTAGGTGAGAGGCAGAGATTGGAGCCTCCAGTCCTCTCGGCGCTGTATATACGGTTCGGCCTCTTTGTAGCGCCTTGTAATAAAGTGTCGGTCTAATTCGGGGACTTTCGGTTCGGATGCGGACCGGAGTCCGCCAGTTGGTGACTAGCGCTCGAATCACTAATGTTGCCACATCAGCGGGCTTGTGCTTTTCTCCGCTTTGGGACGATATAATGATTAAGATGCGGCGTTAGAAAATGGCACGGCAAAAAAAAAACATCTATTCGCAAATATCGCGTATCAGATCAAAAGTCTTTCCGCGGGAGGTACGTCGGGTTTAAAGAGGGTGGTGTATTGCAGTTTACCGACCTGGTTTGGGTTAACGAAAATGCATGCAAAATGAATGCATGACATGTCTAAATTCAAAACATTTAAATGTGATATTTGCATATCAGATTTTATGTCAAGAATGACTGAAAACAGCATCTGTCCTAAAATGAATCATCTTAGGTTATCTGGGTATTAAAAATGTGTCTGAATGTTTGTGCCAAGCCTCTCTAATCAGATTTATATATCTGATACCAAAGCATCAGTTAGGGTGAAAATGAAAGTGAACTTTCCGGGGCTTGAAAATACATACATACACTATATGGCCAAAAGTATTGGGACACCTGTCTTTGCACACACATGAACTTTATTTACATCCCAATGCTAACACATAGGCTTTAATATGAAGTTGGCCCACCCATTGCAGCTATAACAGCTTCAACTCTTCTGGGGAGGCTGTCCACAAGGTTTAGGAGTGTGTATGCGGGAATTTTTGACCATTCTTCTAGAAGTGCATTTGTGAGGTCAGGCACTGATGTTGGACGAGAAGGCCTGACTCACAGTCTCTAGTTTGGGATGAATTAGAGTCTACACTTGGCACACCACAGTCAGGCAGGTACTGTTCTCCTGGCATCTGCCAAACCCAGACTCGTCCATCGGATTGTCAGACAGAGAAGCGTGATTCGTCACTCCAGAGAACACGTCTCCACTGGTCTAGAGTCCTGTTGTTTACCTTCATCCGACGCTTTGCATTGCACTTTGTGATGTAAGGTTTGGATGCAGCTGCTCGGCCATGGAAACCCATTCCATGAAGTTCTCTATGCAATGTTCTTGAGCTAATCTGAAGACCACACGAAGTTTGGAGGTCTGTAGCTATTGACTCTGCAGACAGTTGGCACCTTCTGCACACTGTGCGCCTCAGCATGCGCTGTCCCCGCTCTCTGATTTTACGTGACCTACCACTTCATGGCTGAGTTACTGTTGTTCCCAGTTACTTCCACTTTGTTATAATACCACTAACAGTTGAATGGGGAATATTTAGTAGCGAGGAAATTCCACGAATGTACTTACTGCACAGGTCGCATCCTATCACGGTACCACGCTTGAATTCACTGAGCTCCTGAGAGCGACCCATTCTTTCACAAATGTTTGTAGAAGCAGCCTGTGTGTCTAGGTGCCTGATTTTATACACCTGTGGCTATGGAAGTGATTGGGACACCTGAATTCAATGATTTGAAGGGGGGTCCCAATACGTTTGGCAATATAGTGTATGTATAGATTTGGCTGTGGCAGTGGACTGGTGACGGGCGTCGGATTTCGTTTAGCTCCACTGTGACAGGACCATAACCCTCCATAGAGCAATAGAAAGGAAGTAATAAAATGAAACATCTGGCTTCACAGCATAGGAGAGCTAAGGACTAAAGCTGAAAAGATAAAAATGTGACAGATAAATCAGAGCAGGAAGGCAAAGACTCTGACGCTGAAAATCACATGTGAGCAGTTGTGTTAGGGCATCTGCTTCTGGGGACTCACTGTTTGCGTGTGCAGGTTTGCACGAGTGAGCGGCTCTTGAGCCTCGTAGTCATACAGCCACACGTTCTTGTCACGCCTTCGCACGTTAGATGCGTTCTTTGTTGCGCGCAGCTCGCGAAATCACGGCCGTCGTCACGCTCTGTTTTCATTGGTTCACCCATACCGTGAGCGTGTGTGTGTGTATGTGTGTGTGTACGAGTACCAGGAGCTTCGGGCCCGGGGTGACAGACAATGAGAATGGCAACCTGTTTAATTTAACACCCCAGAATGCGGTGCGGCGGAGGAGGGGGTGGCCGGGGGTGTGAAGCTCACTCTATGTAATAAAGCAAATTGCGTTTAAAAGCTTTTCCGAACAGTTGTGATTAAAATAAATGGCGCTCATAAATTCCTGTCTCCAGCACATGTTGTCCTTAATGAAATTTTATGAGCCTGTTTCTGCATGGCATCGGTGAGGGAATATCGAGAGATATGTCTTCCCAGGCGAGCGGGATACGGTGTACGTATTAATCAGCCGACACATCTGTGCCTGGCGGTCGGATGCACCTCGGAGCCACACTCCAACCATCCTGTCACGTGGGGGCCACCGTCACCACCAGAGGCCATAATTATTTGTGTGTGTGTGTTTTTCCCTCTTCGCATGAAGATTAGAGATTAATCTTCGTTAAGCAAGAAACATTTCAGATGATATGAACTGGCCTGGAGGCAGCAGAGAAAATGGCGAAGCGTCCTCCATCTTCACTGTGCTTGTTTCAGAGCCTGAGAATTGTTGTTCATCGCGTCAATTGACATCAATGATTTAGGCCCTGTCACCCTGTAGACAGGCTTTCTGGAGTGTTCAGATAGGCCGTGGCGTCCGTCGCCCTTATCGCGTCGCAATTTAGATCAAAAAAGATTCTGGTGGAAATGTGTCGGTTGAATAATCAGCGAAGGCGATGGAGGGGAGATACCAGTTGGAGCCCGGGGTGGTTGTGGCGGGGAGGGGCGAGAGAGCAAGGAAGGTGATAAACTGCTACTCAGAACACTGATATATCCACTGCACGCTATTCCCAACACGCTGCGAGCAGAGGGGCACTAGTGAAATCGGCCTCTGCCGAGGTTTCGCTTGCCACGATTGTGTGTATCATACAGCTTAGGGCTCTGACAGACTTATGAGGACATGGCTGCTTGCTTGTCCGAAGCAGGTAGCATTAGCACGGCGATTGACGCCCAGGACACATTAAATGCCGTATGTATCATACGTTGCTACATGACTTTCTGACACTGTTACATGAACAGTGGAAGTACTTCTTGCATCAAATACCTGTTGTGTACGATTTCACACGTGTAATTTGCCCTCTGGTGGATGAACCATGTGCTACAGGCAGTAAGAGCATTTTTATCGCATATTCCAAGATGGCTGCCTTCATCGTTTGCTATTTTTGTAACAGTAACAGGAAGCAAAACTACAGTAAGTAATGCCATGTACATTATTTAATAATCATATTAGTCAATTATGATTGAAATTTTCTCCTTAGACATATTTAAAGTGAAATTTGAGATGTTTTCATGGTTATGGTTGTCATTCTGCTGCTGGTTACCATTTCATCCCCAGACTATCTACTTTTAGATTAGGGCTACAGGTTTGGTGAGACAGAGAGAGATAGACAGAGAGTGAGACAAAGGGAGAGAGAGACAGAGAGATAAACAAAGAGAGAGACTGGCTGCTTGTGAGTCATGTTCTGCCTTTTTTCCAGTAGAGCCGCCTTGCCCATTGCGAATTCCATGTTGAGCTCTCCTGTCTTCGTGCTGAGCTCTCCTGTCTTCGTGCTGAGCTCTCCTGTCTTCATGCTGAGCTCTCCTGTCATGCAGTGGCAGTCTGCTGTCTTCAGAGTCTCCCACACAAAGCAGAGATGTTTCCCGTGTTTTCCTCCAGTGTTAGTCATGTTGGGAAACCTGCGTGACAGGCTCCCGAAATTAAACTGCCAGCACACGGCGTTTGCAGGTACAGCTCAGTACGGCGATCTACAGGAATGAATGTTCGCTTGTCATGGGGGACATACTAGGGGTATGCAGTGATCCATCCATCTCCTCTGGGTGAGGCTGACAGAAACGCCCCCTGCCCTACACTTCGGCTTGCAGATGCTAAACGAAAGCACAACACTCAGTGAAGCACAAAATCAGACCCCCAAAATCCCAGTCGAGAGGATGTGTCAGT
The DNA here is from genome assembly GCA_026776945.1 of Isichthys henryi. Classification (NCBI taxonomy): domain Eukaryota; kingdom Metazoa; phylum Chordata; class Actinopteri; order Osteoglossiformes; family Mormyridae; genus Isichthys; species Isichthys henryi. Next base: position 344,893 of record JAODJX010000015.1, read on the forward strand.
GAGTCGGGATGCAAGTGTTACGCTACTTACCAGAATATTGGATAAATATGACTGACTTTAAACAGCAGGATACAAACTAAAGTGATCCTGCTTAGAAGGACGGCCGTTTTGGCAGTGAGATTTAACTCCTTGAGTTTACAAATCCAGGTACTTAATTAGGAGCANNNCCCCCCCCCCCCCCCCCCCCCCCCCCCCCCCCCCCCCCCCCCCGCCCGGACTTTAATGAAAATAAATGAGAACACTATTTAAATGAATTAGTCTACATTTATTTGCTGGGGGTTAAATGCCCCCTAAAACAGCCCTAGCAACACTGATATGTCCTTGACCATCTTGACAGCAAATCGATGTCTTCTCCTTGACGCTGGAGTTACCCAGCATGCACCACAACTACACCATGTAAGCAGTCTGCAGGTATTCGGCAGCAGCTGTCCTCTCTCTGCCAGTCTGAACTGGCTCTCGTGAGGCCAAAGCTTAGACCATCACCCATCATCCCCCACCCAGGAAGGACCAAGCCTCTGAAGTGCTGTCACTGCTCAGTCCCTTGGTGGCTTTATAACCTGTCGAAAAGATGACTGGTTGACACCTTCCTCTTGTGTGAATTTTACCCTGTGTAAAGAAGGTCGCCAAATGAATCAAGACAAAGGATTAATCGTTACATTATCACATTACTTTCTCACTGGACTCAATCACCCACAAACCCCAGCGGTAACCATAGGAACCCAGGTAGCCCAAAATACTATACCATATGCCTTGTGATACACAATACTTATTCTGTATGGCAAACAGATGAGAGGAGCGAGAGAGAAGTGTCATTTAAGTACGCCTATTAGCCATGGTAATTCAGTCAACATTTTCACAATTCTCGATTACAACATGTTTTTTCTGTTTCCTTCGCCCTTTTTTGGGTGGTGGTGGTGGGGGGAAAGAGGCTTGCTGACAGACGCTCACATAGTGTAGTAGGAAGGAGAGGGTGGGGGTTTGATCGGCCATCAGGAAGTGCAAACATGCGCAGGATTCATTCATCATCCTGGTCTGGCCCCCACTGTCCAGTGAGATCGATCCTCTGTTCTAATTACTGCTGAAAAACCCCCTACAGAATATAAGTCCATACCACTGGATTCTGTTCTGGTTCAGGATGTATGAGCCTGTAAGACAGGGGTCTCAAACTCCAGTCCTGGGGGGGGGGGGAGAGCCCTGTGTAACTTAGCTCTTTCCCTGTTCCATCACAAATGACTCAGCTCAAGAGTTGTGTGGTAATTAACACAAGGAGATGCAAGGAGTTGAATCAGGTGTGTTAAACGAGGGGAAACCCAAAAATGTGCAGGGCTCCGGCCCCCCAGGACTGGAGATTGAGACCACTGCTGTAAAATCACCTCTTGTGTACACCCTTCAAAGTGGATCACACAGTGCCCTTTGCTCATACGCGACTGGAGTCTGACTTGGAGGGATCTCCTGCAGGGTTCTCCTGGATGTGATTTCAGCATCTGGATGCAGTAGGTGGGACCATCAGCTGCACAGAAGTCTCGTGTCAGAGTCCGACAGTTCTTTAATCAGTTTCTGATCTTTCGTCCCTTGTGTTCTCCTTCCGAAAGAGGATTTTAGCGTCGGTGTTCTGAATGTTCTGGACGCGTGTAGCTCCTGTTCCAGTACTGCTTACACTCGTACCTGGCCATTTACTGGAAGCTCAGTCTAGCTGCGTTTATGTTTGCAATGAGCTGTATGCCGCGCTTATACGCGGCTTTGGACAAAAGCGTCTGGCAAATATGTAAATGGAAATTCTTTGTTGGATATGTTGCCAAATCATATTCAAGTCAGTTAGCCTGATCGCTTCCTCGTTTAATGACGCGGTGCTACTGCCGTTTACTACTCTTTTAACAATCTTAAACAGATTAAAGTCCCTCTTCATTAATCCACTTAATTGGCCCATTAATTGAAGTGTTTCTGTTTTTTAATCCCAGTCCTTGCCGTCACTGTTCAAAGGGACTGTGAAAGACCTGAGGCGTATCAGTGAAAACAGACAGAAATGCGTGATTTGTGTGTAAAAATATGCAGCTAAAGCATTAGGAATCTTATCTGAGTTTGCCACAATATCTCTATGTCCGTGTTTATTTTTCTCCCGGCTTGGAAAGTAAATCAAGGAAGCTTTATTTACTGCCATTTTGTCTTCAGATTAGTACTGGAAGTTAATGACTTAGTACATGCAGTGAAATGAGGACTGAGGTATGCAGGATGAAAAAGCTTACCTACAGAGACACTGGTAGAATTGCGTACAGATGAATTCGGCATCATATGGGACAAATAGCTAATGTTTTGGGTTCTATAATATTACTGTCCGCCGTCTGTTTGGGCGTGATTTGGTGTTAGATGGCAGTTACATCCTCAAATTAGCTTGTTGAGAAATTGCCGTGTTTATTGATATAACTTTGATTACTAGTACTGCATAATTGAAAACTCCTTTGTAAAATACATTTGTGGTGTCCTGATAAGCCAGACAACGTTACTGTCAGAAATCCTGCCCTCGGAACTTAGTTAACCTGTCAGTTTCCTACCTGGTTGGTGAGCGGATGGGCACAACTGCAGCGGGATATATAAGCAACATTGACACTAGTTCACTTCCTCTCTGTTGGCTGTTCTGTTGTCACTACAATGTACTTCCATAACACATCTCAAGTCTTGATTCCTTGAGCTTCATTTCAATAAACTCTGCCTTAAAGAGTCACCCCTCCCCACATCCTCACCCCCCGAGCCAATCTCTGATTGGCCACCTCTGCCAAGGGTAAACTCTAGTCAGTGGAGAAGTACCCTAACCCAACAATAGTAATAGTTATAAAGTCTCTGCATCCAGTACTCAGCTTAAGATTAAGTCTTTGTTTCACTGGTTCATTTGACCTTGGAAAGGGTACATTACTGTGATGGGTTGGCAGCCCATCCTGGGTTGTAGCCTCTGGGATGGGCGCCGGACCCCCCCGCAATCCTGAATAGGATAAGTGGAAACATCAGGGCCCCACCCTGGGATAATCGTCAAATCAACCTGAGCCTCCATGTGAGCCTAGGGCCCTTAGATGAGTAAATCTGCTCCTAGCAGAAGGTGCTCTCATGCATTGAGATGTTCCTCTAGGTCCTGAAGTGGTCTGCTGGGTGTCTTCATGTGATACCGCCCCACCCTCCCCCCTCCCTCCACAGAGAACCGGCTCATCCTGGACGCCTTTGCACAGCAGTGCAGTCGTGTCCTCAGCCTCCTGAATGGCGGCGGGCAGTTGCTGGACCCCCGGCCGTACGCGTCAACGTCATTCATGTCCCAAATCAAGCAGGAGGAAAGCGGATATGTGGAGAGAGAGCAGCCAGAGGGGCCCAGCCACTCCGATAAGGTGGGGCTTGTAGAGGTGGAGACATCAGAGACGGGGCCGGAGGCAGAGCCTCCGCACAGCCATCGGAGGCAGCAGCAGACCTCGGCCATCCTGCATGCCTTCACCGAGTCGCTCTACGGCTACCTGACGGCCGGTTCCCGGCCCAAACCTGGCTACTGCCACCCCGCCGACCCGGAAGTCCTCCCTTCCTCTCCATCCCACAACCTGGGCGGATGGACCTCTCCCACAACCTCGGAGTCTCACGGACACCCGTCCTCTACATTCCCCGAGGAAGAGGAGGAGGAGGAAGCCTGCTGCCCACGCTGCCTGGAGCTGGAGCAGGAGGTGCTGTGCCTGCAGCAGGAGAACGAGGAGCTGCGCAGCAAGCTGGACAGCATGCCAGGTGCTGCCCTCTCATGGTTAATGAGGTTTACTGCATGCCAGGTGCTGCCCTCTCATGGTTAATGAGGTTTACTGCATGCCAGGTACTGCCCTCTCATGGTTAATGAGGTTTACTGCATGACTCATTTTGCAGCGGAATCAAGACGGTCAGGGGCAGCTTTGTAGCATGCGGTCGATCCCTTACATTGGGGGAGGGTTAAAATCTGAAATATTGGGAATTTCTAAAAGGTCTGCTCCACCACAGTTTAATCGCCATGACAATTTATTTCACCATTTCTCAGTCATTCATAAATCTGCTTGCTTATTGCTTGGCAGAACTGAGAGGGTGATAATGGCCCCAGTATCGGAGAGAACAGCTTGGATTTAGCTAATGGGCCAGATCCAACACATTTATTTATTTCCCATAGCCCCCCCTCCCCCACCGGAGAATGAATCACTGCTTTCTGATGTGGAGACGGAGCAATTACGAAACATGGCACCCTGCGCGCACAGACGTGGCCAGCAAGGCCCCCATGCACTCATGGTTTATGACTGGCGTGAAACCAGAGCACCCAGAATTCCCTGCTTTTGGCCAATGCATATTGGCTATCACAGTATTACATTATAGCTCGGGGCCCTGAAGAAAAAATTTGGGTTGTCAGTTCCTGAAGTCGTCCGTGTTTCTTCCCCTCACTACCCCCGTTTTCTGTCGGACAGTACCGTGCCAGAACGTTCTGGATTTCTTCAAGGCAGTCCTGCAGCACCACAATCAGTTCGTGCAGCCACCGCTGGAAGAGCAGCTGACAGAGGTAAGGAGGCCGCGGACTAGATTCCAAACCCCCTCAACACCCCCCCACACTCCGCAATGGTAACCGCATTACCTGTATAAACAGCCCCATAAATGCAGGACTGCACAAATTCCTCCTGCTTGATTTACTGTTTGACCGTCTTTGATTTTATTTATTTTTACTGGCTGTTGCCGTTTTTAATTGCACTGCGCTCTGCAACGTATTTCATTCCCTCCCCTCCACTCATCCATAATGAGGGTGCCAATAAATTTGACCTTGGTTCAGTGGGTGAAGGTCACTGCCTGTGCTGGAATCTGACTGAGGACATTGATGAAACCGCATTATTTACAAAAATCATTGGAAATGTAAATTATGTCATTTTTTTGGTACTAGATAGCATCCATCTGTAGCATGTGTTGACACACAGGGAAAACTTGAGGACAGAGGAAGCATTAGATATTAAGTATCACTTAAAACGCAGTTACCAGGGCTGGAAACCGTTCAGTGGTAGACGGGGGTGCGGGTGGGATTACCTAGAGTCTGAGACCCCTGCCTCTCTTCCTGTGTTATTCCTCCCTTGTCCGTCTTCTGATCTCTGATCAGCATTGACCAGACTGAACGTGCCGTGAAACTCCGCCCACTGCTTATTGTCTGATCTTGGGTCAGTGGTTGACGCATTGGCCTATTTAATGGTGACCTTCACATCATCTTAGTCTGCAGTGTTTTCCTTTCTCTTGCTTTTAGCACAGACGCCTTGGTCAGGCTGGCATCTCTGATCTCGAAATACCCTGGCAGGACGTATCATGTTTGATGCTCACTTTTAGAATGAAGGGTGCATGATCTAGAACCTGGATTCGGCTGCGGGTTGAAACCTAATTGGAAACATTGCAAATTGAAAAATGAAGCACATTGAATCGGCTGACAGGAAGGACCAGACTGCAGCCCCAAAGATGTACCACCAGCAGCAAAGTGCGCCGTTCATCAAAGTGCGGACACACCATGCCGAGCATGCAAAATTACACAAGGGCTTATTTCACGTCGAATTAAACTCTGATTTAACTAAGAACGGCGTGTGATTTAAAAAATGTCCGGGAAGTGAGGAGTGCAGCTGCTGGAGTATTGAAAGTAAAATATTGTCCCATTATTGTTACTATTATTAATTATTATTATTATTATTACATATGAGCAAGTATACAAGTAACCAGTTCACGTTTGGTAAATTCCTTTATAGTAAAGAATGTCTGGTACAAGTATTTTGGGATCATTCGCATGCAGAAGATTTAAAACTGTAAATAATGGAAGCTGTCTGTGATCTTAAGGTGTTCTTGGGTGTTTTAGTGGTGACTGTAACACTCTTCCAGTGTAGCTTATACAGTAGACTTTACAGGTCCCACATTCCAAAAGACTCACCATTGGATGCACCTTGTCTTTTGAGGACCTTCCAAGACGAAGATGGTTGTGACTAAAGGTCCGGACAAGACTCTCCGATTAAATCGGCTCCCAGAATGCTTTGCATTGGCACAAGAACAGGATAAGCACTATATTACAAACAGCAGGAAGCAGTTTAACTAGTTGAACCCATGTGGCTAACATGCTTCATGTAGGGTCAACCATCTAGTCCTCGTTTTCCACACAAATTCATGGTGATATGGAAAGATCGAGATGAATTTCTCACTGACCCACACCGCATAACAAAAATGCTTGCTGGCATAAAATGAAAAGTGTGATTCCTAGGGCAGGAACTGGGATGTTGTTTTGGGAGGACCGTGCTGTAAGGAGCTCAGTCTTTTTGCTGGTTACCCCAGATGCCATGCTGTAACATCCTTCCCCTCAGCTTGCATAATTTCAGTAAAATAGCCAGATTTAATAGATATAAAAGCCACTTTGGGTAGAAGTGTCTGCTAAGTGAAAAGCATATTTTATAAAAATGATGAATGCAGTTGTAATGGATGTGGACAGGCCAGCCAACGACAGACCACCGTAGAGTGAAGCAGGAGACTTTTCCATAACCTGGCAGAATAGCCCCCCCCCTCCCCACTCCTGACAGCACAGACTAGCAGACCCCTCCGATGGCCGGCCTCCGATCGGGTGAGATTAAAACCTGGGACACAGAGACGCATAAAAGTGAAATCTGTAGCAGAGACATAGTGGAAAAAAAACATTTGGCTCAGGGTTATGTAAACATGCCATGGAGGGGCATCTCCTTATTGCACATCTGGTTTCACATGAAGCGTACTTTCCATCTTGTCTGGCATCATCATTTTTCTCATTACGATTCCCAACAAAAGAAAAAAATCAATTACAAATGCTTAGCACCTCCGGTACCCAATATGCACGAGACACATTGGAGCAATTACTAGAAAAGGGGTTTCATGCCCCCACTGTCAGGGGCTGCCCTGCCCATCTCACGAAGAGCTCATCATTACCAGCCGTGTTGCGTGTGTCTTCCCACCAGACCAGCTGTATTCATTTATTAGTCCCTGAGGTCCAGACTCTATCAGCGACACAAAGCCAAGGTCCAATGCCTTCGATAGAATTTTCCGGTGAGCCCCCCCCCCTTAGTAGATTTCACTGATGGGGGAGGGGGATGGATTCGTTAGTGTGTTCCAGATGAAACTGTCTTTTGGTCCAGATGTGAACCAGGGTCTGCCTCCCCCCCAGGGCAGTAAGCAGCTCCTGGGAAACTACCCGGTCTTCATCACCAACAAGCAGTGGGACGAGGCCGTCAACTCCTCCAAGAAGGATGGACGCCGGCTGCTGCGCTACCTAATCCGCTTCGTCTTCACCACCGACGAGCTGAAGTACTCGTGCGGCCTGGGCAAGCGCAAGCGCTCGGTGCAGACGGGTGAGGCTGGGCCCGAGAGGCGGCCGCTCAACGCCGTGAAGGTCACGTGTCTCCGAGGTAAGGCGGGACACCTCCAGCCATTAATCCCGCCTCACAACATCTCTGTCGTCATTATTTATAAAGCACATGGTGAAATAAGCAGTGGTAAATATGCGTGGCTCAGTGGGTAAGGATGCCGTGCCTGGGATTGAAAGGCTGCTGGTCCAAATCCCATGGTCAACAACGTGATTTTACCATCAGGCCCCTGAGCAAGGACCCTAACCCCCAACCGCTCCAGGAACAACTTCTTGTTCTCACAAAATGCATGTCCTTCTGCCTAAAAGCATCTGCTAAATTAAAAAAAAAAAAAAACACATATAAATATTAGACTCTTTTGTCCAAGTATTAACTTCGGATTCATACAAGTTTTAGGTCAAGTTCCATGTAAACTTTGACTTGGGGTGGAGCTGCTATCGATCAAGCTCATTGCTCACTGATTACTCATTACTAAATCACTATTTTTAGGGTATTCTGCACTCGCACATGGGTGCTGAGATACTGAGGAAACTAGCACTTTGCCGATTACAGGTAATGTTTGAAAAGGTCTATGTAGTTTCTCTAGCTTCTCCTCTCTCTTCTGATTTATCACTCGATTATTCTGTCTGCCTCCTCCCCTGTTTTACACAAACACATAAACTCCTCGGTTTGCACGGAAACTTCCTCGGACCATTATATTAATGCTGTTGATGATTTTTAACCAAAATTTGAAGTACCTAAGCAGGCTCCTCTCCCTGCAGAGTTCATCCGCATGCACTGCGCCTCCAATCCAGACTGGTGGATGCCGTCTGAGGAGCAGATCAACAAGGTGTTCAGCGACGCGGTGGGCCACGCACGGCAGGGCCGAGCTGTGGGCACGTTCCTGGGTGGGGGCAGCAGTAGTGGGTCACTCGGCCCTGAGGTATTCGACGGTCACCTCTCCCAGGATGAGGTCTTCTTCAAGGGGTCCCAGGACGGCTCAGGGGACTGAGTGGGACGTCAGGGGTGGGTGGGACGCCTTCATAACCTGGCCAGTCCGGCCACTCTGGGAAACCAGTTAACATTCCAGAGAGCAAACAAGCTCTCCCAAACAGGTACATGAGCTGAGTGTCTTTGTTTCTGAGTTTTTTCATTCCCAGAATTCATACTGTGAGAAGGTGAGGATATCCCTGGATGGTTTGAGTTGATGGTTGATATGCTCATGCAATGTTTGACTACAGCAAGACAACAGTACTGGTATACTTTTTATCCAAGGGATGGAGGATTTCTGTGTAACTGAAGCTATCTTTCTATCTTAGTAAGAAAGGTGTTACGATTGAGCTGACATGGACGGGTTACTGATTGTCACGATCATGATATGGAGTGTGTGAGGATAAACACTGAGATTCATAGCGACCACTATCGTGGTCCGACTTGAGAAAAGCTTTTTGAGGTGATTCTCGGCCAGACTGGGCTTCATAACATCCCCCATGTCCACAGTAAATGTAGGAAAGCGTTTTGGAGGGGGCTGATGTCATTCCTCTCAGACTCCTGAATGGTCTTCAAAGGCTCCACCTTCGTCTATCCATGACTCCGTCTACATTGTCCACAGTGCCTCATAACAGGTTCGTTATGCCAACTCGCTTCCGTTTGGTTCTTGTTCCTTCCACCACCCAAGATTCCAAACTGACATTCCGGGGGAAACATTTCCAAATCCTGTATTTTGTTTCTCCACTGTCTCCAGTGCACTGTGGAACCCAGATCCAGGTTTGTTACAGGCATCAATTTCCCAGGCATCCAACATCTCAAATTCCATGTTTCCTGTGGTTTAAACGGTCTCTCGCCTTAAGTTCGGAACCACACCTCGGTTGGCTCCCCAGTGTCAGGTATATTTCACTGCCATCCAACATGTGGTCTACGATTTTATCTATTTCGTAACAATTAAACAGAGATCTTTAAAAACAGCCACACTGGCTGGGGCCTCCACAGAACATGCAGATGTTGTACCCTCACTTAGAGGTCTTTTTGTTCCTAAATGTTACAGATGTGTAGGGACTCATGTCCATCTAGGAACACTGTTGCCAGTGTTTGTCCACTTGAACTGGGTCTCCTGCAGGAAACCATCTGCTAGCAGCAGTTGCCGCTGTCCTCCATCAACACTTCTCTGGCTTTACTTCCTGAGCCCATGCTTCCTGTCTCAGCGTTGCCACGGCACTTGTCTGTAAGTGGCTCTGAGCCAAGGACAATTTTTCAAGGCCCACCGAGACCTTTTCTGGAGTCTTGTTCAGTGTTTCAGGACAGGGTCCTGCTTCATGTGAAATGCAGAGTTACTCTGACCTCATGTAGTCTTCTCAAAGGCCAAATTCCGAGCGGAACCTTGTCCGTTCCCGGAACTCCCAGCAGATCCTTGTCTTGGGCCAGAACTCCAAGCTGAATCTTGTCCTGGCCAAGAACTCCCAGCAGATTCTTGTCTTGGGCAAGAACTCTGACACCTTATCTCAGCCCAAAACCCCCATTGGCCATTGCCTTGGTACCATTGCCTGGCAATCTTAACACACTGTATTTTATTTCTATTTACAGTACGAGTCCATGTAATATGATTGTTTATTATATGACGAGAGAGTGATACAGCTGTTTGTTTCACACCAACATCACGACTGAAGACTTCCTTTCCTCCCAATGGTCATACTCTGAATGTTACTGATGGAACCCCGGGGGATTCAATTTGCAGGAAGAGCTCTTTCAGGTGGTCTAACCAGAAGCAGAATCTACCTTACGAGGTTTCCGTTTGAATGAGGGTTATATTACAGACATCACATGGGGGAAAAGCTCTGGGAGTAAAAACCAAACGGATGCGTCATCCGTCAGATACGCACACGGATCAGTGCGGCATTGTTCGCCGGTGCTCGTGTTCAGCATGAGTTAGTACGTGCATTTGCATAGAAGCTCAGCTACACGCTGGTGACCTTACCTCTTTACAGAAAATGGCATAGAATCAATTCCAGCTGTTAAAACGATCCTAATCATCCTGCCATCTGTTAGTTTTTAGCAGAGATGTGCGTGACGTCGTCTTGTTGTTGTTTTTTTATTTCGGAAAGAGTCCGCATAAATAACTGCAGTCGATATGAAGATGTGTTTCCTGTCCAGTTGCCCCGAAGATGCTCTTAGTAGGGGCTGCATGAGTTGCTCCTCTTGTGTCTTCCAGCGAAGGTGCCACTCACAGCTAATCCCTAAAACTGTGATTTTCCAGCACTTCCTTTTAGGTAAGAGTGAATGTAGACACAGGTCAGTGTGACCATTTATTTCGGTGGGGGGGGCACTGTCCATTCCGAGGATGGGAGTGGGGCAATTCAGCCCAAGCACGAAAGCTTGAGGCTGTCACTCGAATACTGATTTTTTTGATTAGCGCTCATTGCATGAGAACCTTGCTGTAGGACGAGCACTGATCTGAGGTCAGACTGTTGCCGGTTATCCACTCATCTGTGGCGGGCCCTTCTTGAAACTCTACAAAGATGCACTGAAGATGACCTATTACTCTTGTGCCATTATTCTGCGTTTTAAAGTGATTATATACAGAGAATGCATCATTTGGGTCAATCCTTCCGGTTTTTGTTATGACCTGCATCCCGCCCCCAAACACTGAGGTACCCGAATAAAAATATCGGCCTTTTTTTCGGTGAAGTCCTTTGCTTTTGAATCGTGTTACAGGCCATCATCTGGCCAACAGCCGCCACCAAGCTCACATTTGACCACTCCACGACGTTTCATTGTACTGAAATGCATTTCCTATCTCACTGATTGTATAAACACTGTGAGCCCGTTTGTAATTATCATTTTCAACCACTGTGCATCCCCCCCCCCCCCCAACTGTTTTCCATGGAGTTGATCGCAACTCATTGAATGAATGGCAACACAGAATGACTGACTTAGACTCTTAAAGAAATAAAGTAAAATGTTTTGACTTGTGCTGGAGCCGTCGTTGCCGTTATTCAAACAGTCAAAAAGGCACGAATAAGCAATTTTCCTGAGGAGGAGGAGGATGTACTGTGACGATGCCTACACAGCTCTGCTGTTTACGCTCCACAGTTTACAGAAAAGCAGACGTGCTTGGGTATTTGCGGCCTATTTTTAAATTTAGGTTTCCTTTCCCACTTATGCCAAACAGAAGAGCAGGCCAACTGCTTAAGGCCAAGAATACATACAAGCTCGTAAGGTTTAGATCTCAGTCACCATAGAGATTCGCTGAACTCACCCCAATAATCAGGGCCGCCAACTTTGGTCAGCTGGCTGGGGTTTTCAATTTTCAATTCAAGACAAGTGTGCACACACATTTACATGTATGCAAGTTTTATTAACATGTAAATGGTCGGTAGGGTTTGTAAACTACCCCAAGACTTTTGATGTTGCTGATTTTAGGTTTATAATGGAATACTATAGATTTTCCGTAAGATTTCTTATGAGCGTGAGAATCTGAAAGCCTGAGTGTCACACCAGATACGCAAGAGTTGGCAACCTTGTCAATAACGTTAATATATAACTTGGACAGAATATACCCATATCTGTCCATGAATTTAGTGGTCATGAATTCACCACCTTTCAGTTAAAAAGTCCTTCATTCAGCCATGGATATTTCACCAGATTCTATACCCATTTCTGTACTAGTTGTTATGACTCTCCATGATATTGCCATCAACTGGGCAAACAATGCCCAAATGCATGCTGGGGGAACAGAACTACATTCACTCCAAGCCACTTTTGACTACGAATATCCATTGAACAAACATTTCCCTTCCCTTTTTTGGCATTTCAATGCATGTACCATAAAGCATTTATTAGTCCAAATGACAGGATGGATTAAAACACCTGGATTAAATGCAAACTTATCTGTTAAATTACTCATTTTAGGGGCTTGAAGGATAGGGGAAACATTTATTTATTTACATTTATTTCATAAATTAAACAGGCATTTACTTTAACAGCCGATTCCACAAACACCTGATCAATCTCAACACACAAAATTTTTTCAGATACTCATCAAACCTCTTGGAGAACCGCTGAGAGCCCAAAAGCAGACGGCACTGCGATCTCATGAAGCCTCGCACAGCCCAGTTTCACGGTGATGTCACGTATGGCACAGGGTTCGATAAATACACCCGAGGACAAGCGACTGTATTCCTGGTGTGGATTTTATGTGACTCCTGCATCACAATCTTAGGTTCTCCAGACACTCTTCAATAGACGCTCCAGATAGGAAATCTTACCAAGCATCCAACCATCATCATCATCATCATCACCACCATCATCATCATCCTAAGCCCCACTTCATCATTATACACTCGTAACGTAACCAGAACACCGTTCAAAGTCAAAAGCTTTGGACATTCAACCGGGCATGTGGCAGAACATTCTTGGGTTACAGCAACACCACGGAGGACGCCAGCGGCCAGTAACACCTCCAACACCAGGCTGGGGTGTCAAACTCGTAGCCTGAAAGACCACGCGTCTGCGGGTTTTTATATCTAGCATACTCTGGTACTTAATCAGCTCCTGAAATTTCTCATTTGCCTTCGGTGAACTTGGGTTATTTCACTCGTTCACACACAGTCCACTTGAACTGTCTTGTTTTGGAGAAAATGAATCACGCAGGTAAACAGCTGGGTACTCATTGGACCAATGATGACAAGGGAACAAAAAGCGACAAATGCAGGCCAGCAAGGGAACGAACGGAAAAGCCCTGGCCAGAGAAAGTCAACCAGTGACAAGCAGGTGGCAAACAGCAATATTTGGGATTTTAACAGTATTATTACATGAACTGCAAGTGATGTGTAAGTCTACAAACTAGATGAAACAGACATGTTACGGGGGGCTGAACTTGATGACAGCTCAGATATAGCAAAATACACAGCAAACATTGTGTTAAAGATAAACTATTTTCAGAATTAGCTGCTTCATTTTAATGCTACAAACTAATTTATCATTTATTAAAAGGTGTGTAAGTACGCAAGATATGCTGGCTAGGACACTATTACCATATTGGGGGATATTTTAATGAAATACCTGAATCACAGATTTCATAATCCTGATGGCAGCTCTGTATATTTTGCATGGATTTCGCCCACATGACTGACTGCGTGAGAAAGGTACAACTGCTCCCCCTACGGGCCGTAGCTGGAGCGCGACTCATAGCTGCCGACGCATGAGGTACCGCTACAGGTCAGCTGGCTTCGGTCTGCTTGAGCCCACGCTGTCAAGGGACATATTTTCCTGCTTGTGGTTCAATTACGGTCCATTGCCTGCAGGGGGGCCCCTGACCCTGCTTATTTGGTGCCTGCCTAATAGACCATGCAGCCCCAGTCATTGATACACCTGGAAGTGGCAGATGGGCGACTAGGACGACGAAGGACAGGGGAGTGACCAAAACCCGTGTCTGAAGAGGGTTTCTGCTCAGCTCCTGTACCGCCACAGCTGGGCTGCAGAAGCAGGTCCCAGTGCATAGGGATGGGGGCCGGGGGGCCCATGGCTGGGGGGCTTCTGCACAGTAAGACTTATGAGCTGGTTCAGAGGGCTGGGGTTACGGGGTGCCAGGAGTTTGACTCCGCCCAGTAGACACACATTCTCCCGCGTTTCCTGCATCTCGAGTGTCCTGGCATCCATCCGACGGAGGAGCAGCCAATCACAATATCTCCAGGTCCACGTGCCGCACCTCGGGGTTGCGATGCTAAAAGTGACGGGGGAGGGTTAAAGGTCATACAACTGAAACGAAACAAAAAACCCACCTTGGTCTACAGATTTGTAGATTTCCTTACATAAGAGGTGTTAGACCTATGCTATGCCAACAGCACTTACAATTGTTACAACTATTCTGGGAGCGTTCGCAAATTCAATAAGGACTGGGAGAACTCAGGACACGTCTGTGAACGTGATTCTAGGTCACCGCTTAGCTGGGCAGGCCGCTCTGGTGGAAAAGAGACCAAGTACCTTCAGCTCCTTCTCCAGACGGTCCACCTCGGCCCCCAGCGTGTCGATTATATTCTCGCCGTGCTTCAGCATGAAGTTCTCCAGATCCTCGGGGGTCTTCACCTGCTGGATGTCCTGCAAGAAAACAGGAGGAGGCTGTGACCCGATCAAGTGCACCAGAACATCAATGACCAAGGAGATACAAAATAACAGCTTTACTCTCTATAATACTGCTATCCAACAGCATCTCGTTACTTTCCAGGATCATCCGACAAACTGTTCTACGCAACATAAAACAGTCGTTTTATGCCAAATATTTTCCTTTCTTCTTGGGAATCCAATACAAATACAGATTGTGTCTCCCATCCCCTGCAGAAACGTACAATTAAGATCTGTTCAATGTCCTGCTTCTCCAGGTAGGAGCGTGTCACCACTCTCCCGTCAAAGTCCACCTCGGCCTTGAACCGCACCTTGCTCAGGCCCATGTCTGTGGCCTTCACATCATGAATGGCCCTGCAGAAGGTCACAGAGAGGCGGGGCCACACATTAAACGTATACCTCCTGTACCCACATCCCTCTACCCACATGTCCATCAAGGGCAATACAAAGAGAGCGAATTAAACAGTCCCAGGGCAGAACGGAAAAGAATAATCGATAAGCAGCGTGATCCCACCTTCAAACGATCTGCGGGCTCCGCAGATGCGTGTGTGTGTGTGTAGTACCAAGCATCTATGTGAGAACCCAAAGTCAGAGGCATGTAGATCGCCTGACCTGACAGCAGGGTCGTTCTCCAGGAACTCCGTGAGCTTCTGCACATGCTCGGCCTGGATGGAGCGGCCCAGCAGGGCCTCGGTGTTGGTGTAAATGAGGAAGGCCGATACAGTACCCAGCAGTGTGCCCACGCCCAGGGAGCCCAGGCTGTCGTACAGCGGGTTACCTGGAGCAGCGAGCCATGCGATGTTAACTTATCACTATCACACAGATTCACAATATCTTTTAAAAAGGTTTGTTATACAGGATCATTTGTGGATTACAGATTCCTGCTCCATTAAACCCTGTAAGTATGGAGAATGTATGCATGGAGTTGTATGCGCTAAACTACAGAAGTTAATATGCAAATTGATTGCAACAAGTCTAAATACACAGAGAACCCTCTACTGAGCATGCCCGGAGCCCGCCACCATGTCACACGGTGACCACTACTGAGTGTGCCCAGAGCCCACTATCCATATCAAATGGTGATCACTACTGAGCATGCTCAGACCCTGCCAACCCACACACTCTGTGAACTCTCTACTGAGCATGTCCAGAGCTTGCCACCATATCACATGGGGAACACTACTGAGCATGCCCAGAGCCCACCACTGTGTCACATGTTACATGGTTTGTGAGGACAGCACAGTGCCACTTGCAGGTGAAAATGGCTGGGTAACCGGTATGTAGGTAGTAAGGGGATGCAGGCGATTTGGCTCACCTGTGAGGGAGGTGAGGCCCATGCAGCTGGCTGCCAGAACCACCCCCAGGACAGCAGCGGCATCCTCCAGTAGCACCACGTTGGTGCTGGGATCCCGGCTCTGCATCACTGCGGGACACCGAGGGCAGTCAGCCTCAGGCAGTCAGCCTCATGCTCTCTCTCATTTACATCCCAACAGATTTCCACTGATAGTTTTCAACCAAATCTAAATTAGAATATTTTACATAAATATATATAAGTAAAAACAATTTGCAGAAAGAAATGACATAGGATTGTTACATTTTCTCAGCACGTCAGTGGAGAAAAGCCCAGTAGGGCCAGACACACCCAGCCCAGGTCACGGTGCCTTTAATTAACCCTCTGGGGTCTAGGGGTAGGGAACACACTCTCACTGGCTCGGGCATGGTCACACATTTCATTCAATATCATAAACTTAATTCAAATGCAAATAAATTATATTTGTTTTGGCATTACACTCATCTTAATTTTAATGTACTTTGTAAAAATGTCAGATTTATGTTTAGTTTGTAATTTGACATCAAAGTATAGTCATTGCAAAATGCAGTTTGAAACACTTGCAGAAACATTATAAAAGTACATAGTAAACAATGGTGGCAGTTTGTTTTGAGCCACGCTATCTGATCACCAAAGTCTTGGCTGCATGAAGATGACTAAATGGTGTAGTTGCAACATTCAGTTGGATAAATAAATAAGTAAAACCTAACTCATGTCACTATTTCAGGTCTCCTTCCATTGAATATGTAACAACTTTCCAGTGTATGCATGAGCCATTCACAGCTGGCCACATCCCACCCCCCCTTTTATGGCGCTGATGGGGATGTATCTGGATCACGTTTCACCATTGCATTGTTCATCTAATTACCATACGAATGTCATTTGAATACGCGGTAATGCGGCTATTTATAATGCAAATAGGCGCTACACTCCCCGATGCAGGTAAAACAAAGAAAGGTGACATGCCTTTTTTTTGCTGATTTAACCTAATTTAAAAAAAAACTTTAAAACTTCTGACAATGGACATTTTGAAAAGACGACAGATTATGGATTTAGTCAGCGTTTTTTCATGTTTGTACAATAAGATTTCAGCGAGTTTGAACTGAAATACGCGAGAAAGCGTCGTCGACGATGCCCTCGTCCCAAGGGTTGAAGTGCAAAGGCTTAATTCGCCCAAGGAGCTTAACTAGCTGGTATCGGGTACAGACGTGTGAACGTACCATAGTGGTAAAAGGAGATGCCCCGGAGCTGAGCACTTTTCTTGATTTCGTTGATGGCCACGACTAGTGTCGCTGCAACGAGAGCGGACCGGCAGAGTGTGAGACTACAAAACCCACACGCGCGCACACAGAGAGAATGAGAACGTTAAAGAAATAATATTACACAACACTAAGGTAACTTACTAGTCAACAAACCCTGTATGAGTAACAGCAGAGAAAGGTTTACTGACCTCCTTCTGAAACCAGAGAGCCGGCCAAAATGCAGTAAGCCTTAAGAAGGGGCAAAGAGAATAATAACAATAAATAAATTTATAAAAACTTTAAAAAATTGAATAAATGGTATTCACATGCCAAAATGACTGCATGATCAATTTCCTATTGAAAATCTACAGAAAATCGAAACTGAACAGCGGCAAGGTAAAGCGTGTTTAAAACTGCCGTAAATGTTACCAGGAAGAGAAACGCGCACACAGGATGCCTCTTGACTGGGGACTCACCCAAAGCAGCGACTCCATAGGCTGCGGATTCAGGAGTCCCATGATGCCATGGTACCACGAAAGCCCCGCCCCCATCATGAAGATGCCCACGCCGCTGATGAGGGAGGCGATGTAGCGCATGTTGGAGAAGCCGTACCTATTGGGGGAGGGGAGAAGCCGCACATCACATCAAGCCTGGACTGTCGACGTGCATCTGAGGGGGGCGGAGCAAACAGGACACAATGCCCTTGCTTACGGATGGACGGCATCCGGATTCCGCACAGACTGGCTGATTCCCAAAGCAAGCAGACCCTGTGACAGAAGAGAGGAGAGAGAGTCAGATCTATGCATCATGTAAAGTGACCACTAAACCAAACTTAACTGCAGCTTCATCTTCTGGGTGCTGACAACTGAAAACTACTGGAGAAAACTGACTCTCCTCCTTCCCATCATTATGACCTTATTAGCAGAGGATGGTGATAGAGCTCTTACACTGTATTGGTACAAGGTGCAAAAAGCCCACCACTGTGTCACATGGGCAACACTCCACTCCGCCACTGAGTCACATGATAAATACCCTACTGAGCGTGCCCAGAGCCCTACACCGTGTCACAGGGGAAGATCTACTGAGCGTGCCCAGAGCTCACCAATGTCACATGGTGAACACTCTACTGAGCGTGCCCAAAGCCTGCAACCATGTTACTTGGCATAAAAGGCATCTCACCTGGTTGCAAGTATCAGCCAGCGAGTGGATGGCCTCAGAAAACATGCTGGCCGAGCCGGTGTAAACCCAAGCCAGGAGCTTGAAGAAGAAGTTCAGCCCATTGCTAAAAACAAGTGGGGGGGGGGGAAGTAAACTGTAAAAGTTTTAAACCTCCCAATCAAAGACATGGTTGATCATGGCAATCAGTAAAGTGGCATAATTCCTGGGGAGTCATATGACATCCCCTCCCGTGAACAATGCACGGATAGACACAGCGCTCCTGTTACTGGCCATGTGACCACAAATGCCGGTTAACCAAATTACTCTAATCTAATATCCCTTACGGATCACCACGGGTAACGGACACGGCCAGCCACCGCTCGGGGTGAAAGCGGCTTTCCGGCAAACCGCTTTACACGCCCTTTATGTTCCGGCTGCACGTCAAGAGAAACCGATAGATTTTGTGAGGGTGAATATCCTGGCTGATGGCTCACATGCATATCGCCACGGTCACCACCTTCCCTGGTCCTTGCAGGAACGTCGCTCTCTTACCCGATCGAGGCTGTGCGAGAAACAGAAAGGGGAGGGTGTTGAGAACCACAGGAAAACTAGATTAAGCACTTTACCTACTTTCAGTTTGATTCAATCTTTACGTATCGCCTCTCATAAGAGTCGCTGCAATGTGCTTCACAAGGGCATGTTGTAATACATTACAACACATCCACTACATTTAGATACGTCTTGCTAAAGTTGCACTTAAGCCATCCAACACTCTGTGTGAGCCGTTTACTGTGGTATTTGGCACATTCACAAACTCAGGTGGAAGGAGACATTTCCAAATAGTTTAAGATAACGCGGGCTGCTTACGCCACATGACAGTTACAAAAGGCATTCTTTCAGGCGAGAGAGATACTGCAGTAACCAACAGCAAGTATCACTGCGGAGTGCAGTGCTGTTCATGAAATACAGTTTCTGTGCGGAAAACAAGGTCATGTGCCCCAAGGACAGTCAGGGTCAAGCACACTTAAGCAAAGATGAACTAAACACATCCAGTAAAAGTGAGAGCGGGGACGGGGGGGTTGTGGCCATTAGGATGGGGGTGGGTACATAATTAGTCTTCCTGTTTTTTTGTTTCATTGGCGCTAAACACCTGCCATGTGACTTCCATCACTGACAGCACACACGATTTTTTCAGCATTTCCTGAAATGATTCACCTGACCTCTCCAACACCACTACTGATCCACCCAAGCACCCCTAGGTTCAATTAATAAACCGGGGCGTGGCCTCACCTTGACCGATGGTGAACCCCCCTGAACGTGACCAGGAATGTACTCACCTTAGTGTTTCCCCAAAAATCTTTGTACTCTTTCAACAACTGCTGATTCCTAAATGCACCTGTAAGTAAAGCAGATGCGGCACCAAGTAAATTTTCTTTATGCCGATTGCTCGGACTCTGTGGCAAAGGAAAGGACGTCCCTAACACTTCGATTAAAAGATCAGAGTTCTAGCCCAACACAAATCTCCTGAAAAGTCCAGAACTCTTCGGTGCTTCTTTAAACACCACGTCGTCGCTTCACCGTGCAGCAGGCGGTACGCTATTACAGTAATAGTAAATCTGACACTCTAGCCCTATGAAACAGGATCACGAACAAGATCACAAAAGCAGGAGGCCACAAAGACACACAGGACCTTTCTCATGACTGCAAAGACAAGCTGCCCTCCAGCTCCTTCATAAAGCCCGACTGTGTCAGGTTAATACAGGTTTGATGACATTTGAACCAGACACTTGTATGCTGGTACCAGCTAGGCAGGGGTGTGCATACTCTCTTTGTACTCCTCCTCCACACGCTTCCGGAGTTTCCTCTCCCTGGCAAGAGCCTCCAGGCTCCCCCAAACGTCCAGAGCCCTGCAGGCCAGAGGAGCAACTCAATGGGCGTAAGCTGCAAATGCGCCAAGTCATCAACAAGATTACCACAGTCACAGAAACGGCATGAGACACAGATTATTAGGTCAGGCACCACCCACGTTCAGCCAATCACATGTCCTGTGGAGAAGGGTTTACGATGCAGTTCTTTGGTTGGAATGCCAATATTATTTCATGCAAACCTAATCAAACTTTACCCGCTGTCTACTGTAAATGCCTCGCCACCAGAATCATGCATCCGCAGCATATGCGCTGCATTTCAGAATCACACGTTGTCAGATTTATTATTCTTTTTTTATGTAGGGGTACGAACTTGGCCTCCACGTCAGAGCGCAGGAACACGGTGAAGGCCTCAGTGTCGTCGTGGGGACTGCGGCGACGGATCTTCCGCAGCTGACTGAGGTCGCTGGGGACGCAGAATGAGGAAGGTGGTCAGCGGCTCAGCTGTTTTATAATTGGAAGACAAGTATCAGCACTGAGTGGAGAAAAAACCTTCAGCATCACATGGAGCCACATATGGAGCTACAACGCAAAACCTGCACATCAGACTATAAACTCCACCCTCCACGGAAACACCTTTGAGTTGCAAGTCCAGACAATTCTATTCTATTATATTAGCTCCACTGAACAAACTTGGTCGTTGTAACTAGGGCGGGCCATGATCTGCCCGCACCGGTCCTGTCTGGCCTTTTGTGGCAGTCAGGATACTGGTTCAGTGAAGGCAGAGGAGGACAAGTTGGGCGAAGCCAAAAGCTAATCTCAGACACGGAGGTAGGTGGGCAGGCAAGCGGGGAAAAAAATACAGACGCTTCACAGGACAGGCTTAAACTCAAATTGAAAGAATTATGCAAAACTATAACAAAAGCTCTTTTCAAAGGATGTGATACCTGGGCTTGAGGCAGAACTCATTCATGGCCCTGACAGCAGTGATGAAGTTATTCTGCGTGTACTTAGCTCCGTACTCCCTCTTCTTCAGCACGGCTCGCACTGCGGACACGAGTGGGAGGGGGCACAGGGAAAATTTTAAAAGCTCAAAATAAAGATAACAGCCCTGGGCTGTTGACAATTTAAAGAACAAAATTTTCCATCATCCTTAGACCGCGTGATGCTATTCTTAGATGGAAAAAGATGAATATTAACAGGAAAAAACAACAGGTGCGAATAAAACCAGACACAGAGTTCATCAGCAGAGTAAGAAAATTTTTTAAAATTAAGCCTGATAGTGCTGAGACATTCCGAACACAAATCACACTGTCAGTAATCATATGAATACTAAATTAATCTAATAAAACACTAGCATCTTCCTTGGTAGGAAGGACATTTAACAATGTCACACACAAACAATGTGGAATTTCTTGGTATGCTGAAGTGTCTCAATTATGATTACTATGGGACTGCTGTTCCAAAATGGCCTTGGATGGTCACAGCACATTATGAAGACAACATTGAGGGAAATTCTACTCCCAGTATTACCTTTCACTTGAATTGTGTCCACTTTGCTTTGCACTTTATTCATCGGACCTTGAACGACAAAGAGAAACCACTGGAATTAATAAAGGTCTGTGACAGTGGTGAACATTCCACAGATGACTGACAATTAGAAAGATGGAGGATCTTTACACACTTACCGGAAGCACCCTCAGCTAAAGAGCAAAAACACAAGAGTAGAATATTATTCGATAATCGATGCTGAATTAGAGTACAGCTCTTGTTTTTGAAATGTTCATTAAAGGGGATCCATCCATCCATCATCTCCCGCTTAATCCGAGGTCGGGTCGCGGGGGCAGCAGTCTCAGCAGGGAGGCCCAGAC
>JAODJX010000015.1:366928-385122 GCA_026776945.1 Isichthys henryi
GGGGGGCCGTTCCTCCCAATCACGCCCCTCCAGGTCTCACTGTCATTGCCCACGTGAGCATTGAAGTCCCCCAGTAGGACAAGAGAGTCCCCGGGAGGAGCGCTTTCCAACACCCCTTCCAAGGACTCCAAAAAGGGTGGGTATTCTGAACTGCTGTTTGGTGCATAAGCACAAACAACAGTCAGGACCCGTCCCCCCACCCGAAGGCGAAGGGAGGCTACCCTTTCGTCCACCGTGGTAAACCTCATTAAAGGGGGATATACACTGTATATAGACTTGATCAGGTGCACATAGCACTTAGCTAGTACTGGGTAGGACTTTGTTGTACAAGCAGAGGAATAATTACCAGACGGTTTAGGTGAACTTTGCTCCATGTCTGCCTTTCCCCCTGAACTAGCGCTGTCCAGCCCCGAGACGCCATCTTTCCCACTGCCAGAAGTAGAATAGAACTGGACCCGTTCTGACATCAGAGCCACCAGTCGATTGTCGGGGAGGCGGAAGACGTGAGCATGGCCCAGTCCAGCTCTCTGCCACCCTGCAGCGGCCAATAGCTACGATTACTCACTATGCTCTTAACGGAGACGTATAGCATTAGCATCGTCAATGTCACTGCTAGTACCGCAAAGCCAGGGGACAGTTCCGATAAACATCCGAGCATTAAAACGCTACACAGATAAGTTCTGGCATGACATTACAACCCGAGAGCATGGAGATGAGACAAAGGTTCATCTGCAGCCTTGCAGAGGACGGAGCGATGGATGCCGCACTTGGGTCCCTCACCTTGGCATGGCAGCCACACCCTGGGGCACGTCTGTGACAGCGGCGCCCTTGGGTGCAAAGAGACCCGGCAGAACACTCGCCAGGGCCTGCGGGCCACGCCAAAGATCATCCTGGCAGGGCTAGGAAGACCCGTTCTGGAACCTGATTCAGGAACACAAAATGAAGGAAGTCTATCATTCCGAATACTTTTTCAAACTATTATTGCTGCATCTATTTAACAAATGCAATCCAATGTCCAGGGCTTATAGTTTCACTCCACTACACCTGAATCGCTGCCTTTAATTTAATCAACCTTCAAGAGTTCTACCGCCATTCCCGCAATGAGTTAAACTACCAGCAAGTTCAAAGTCTGACATCACTGTGGCCAGTCCTGCGTGGGTCCTTACCCAAGGTTTAAGTTAATTTGTTTCGTTAATTATTAGGTATCACTAACCGCGAATCAATAAAATCATATACATTTCGTCTCTGTAGACTTAATATAATTAATTATGTTTAGCCTTATTTTGTTAAGACAAAAAAAATCTTTAGTCTTTAACAGGTTTTTTTAAGTTGTTTTTTATTATTTTGTAGAATATAAGTTTTATAGAATTTGTTTATACATTAAACTATCCTGAAAATGAATTACTTGATGAAGTAAAGTATGCATTCGGCTACAATTTTCTCAGAAAATACATTTGAGAAAAGCGACTCTGAAAAGCCCTGCGTTCAGTGTGCGGCAAGAATTTATTGCATTAACCATGTTATGACTTATGAAATATTTTATTATGATAAACTACGAGGCAGAGACCAGCCATCGGTAGTTTCAGGCTGTCACCGGGATCCGGGCGCATGTGAGCCGGCGTGACCAAATTACCAGCCAGGAATCAGCTAATAACACAGCTGCTACGGCAACATTAGACCGCAAAGAGACCGATTGCGGGGTTTGAAGACCATTAAACCGCAAAATGCTGATGATGATCATCATCGCAGTGACGCTCCTGGCCGGGTAGTTAAACAGCGTACATCGCGGCCAGCAAAGCTCATCAACCGAATAAATGACCAATACATCCTCGCTGGCCCTGAATTACTACAGAAATAACTTAAAAATCTCCAATTTCGCCAAACGCTTAAGATCCAACGGGATAAGGTGCCCGCGATCGTCTGTCAGGTGGCCGAGAGCCGCCATACAGCCGCGGTGCGGGCGGCTTCCGTAAGGCGACCGCCGGTACCGCCAAGGCGCTCACTTACCGCGTCTGAAGCCGGGCACCTGGTTAAATTACCTAAACAGAAATAAGTTACCAACTAACTAGCAGCAGCCATCGACATCAGGAGAAAAGGCCACCGCAGTGCAGCCGCCTAACCACCCTACCTTCGGATAACGTAACATCCCATGCAATTACCGTCAACTCGAGCGACAGTTCATTGACAAGTGACGCTACGACGTACAAACGTTGCAAAGCGAGGACACACATTTTTATCAGCTACCTGTCTATATTCAGCACCACTTCCATATCTCGGTGGCTCCCATACGTGCAAACACACACACACACCGGCTATCGTTTCGGAATAAAAACACCGGAGCCGGAGCGAGACATGATGTCGCGAGATGATGACGATTAACTCGCGCTTGCTTTTCTGAAACATCTTGGCAGCGCGAGAGTCCAAGGCCGTACTTCGTAAGGGCACTACGCCAGTTCTGTGTGGCCATATGACCGTTTTTCATCTTAAATTTTGTTCATGCATATGAGATACTACAATGAAATACATAATATAAAGAAATAAAAGGTAAACCCTTAATTTAAAAAGGAGTGGCCCGTACGGGGATCGAACCCGCGACCTTGGCGTTATTAGCACCACGCTCTAACCAACTGAGCTAACCGGCCAGACGGTTTTTCTTGTTTAGTTTTAGTCATGAAATGTGAATTAAGAGTTTATTGCAAATTGCTATTATGCTCTGATTTGTCTAGGAACTATTATTACAATGATCCTCTTTGAGCATTGATCAATGAAACGCAAAAGTTCATATGCATCATAGAAAATGTTTATTAAATAAAAAGATAATAATTCGTAATAATTATAATAATAAGCCTGACACCACCAGCAATCTTATCTATAAATCTGGATTTGTCCGGTTGCAAAAGTACTATCCGGCACAGTTTGCATGATGTAACCGCTTTACCACGAAGATAGTGGAACATCCATTGCACTGACTGTTTGTTTGAGTCTGTATAGGAACTGCCTCACAGCATAAATGAAAGTTCTATTGCTGGATCTAAGTGTGGTCAGTTTTCACATTAGGCAGTTAGGCTAGGTCTTCTGCAGTTCTAACAAAAGGCATATAATGTGATAAACTCTATTCAGTTATTTACACTTTGGGGCCAAATGGGTAACAGTCCTGGATGACTGAAGAGAACTGCTACTATACTCACCAGAGAGACATTTTCAATCCAAAAACAGCTGTGTTAAAGCTTAGCAAAAGAAAGGAGACAAGTTACGCTGTCTCTGCATCCCATAGTGCACCACTCCCTTCCCATAATGCTCTTCTGCTGTTCCCCAGAGGTGATACTCACAGTCTGTTTAAGGTTCTGCCATTCAGTGCTGAGCCCTTGGATCAACGCTACTGATGGCCGAAACAACACTTCAGTGATACTATTTGCAACATTTTTGGAGCCCACTACATGGCGCTCTTGGTTTGCTTTGGGACATGCCTTGCGCCCTTTTTAAAACAGAAAATTCCATCTAACCGATGGTCACTGTCTCCTGCCTCTCCTTTGGCTCAGGGTCCATGGTGACCATCACCACCGTCAGGCCCTTGCCATGAAAAGGTCAATATGGGCAGCCATGCACAGGCTCTGCATGCATGATCTGCTGCTCTACCCATGTCATCTAACTGCAGTTGGAATAAAAAACATCAAAGGTGGCAGTTCTCAAACGCTGAGAATGACCTACTGCAAAAAAAAAAAAAAAACTGCTTTGTAATTCTTACTCTAGCCACTAGGGGGAAGCAGCTTTTTAGTTTGTGCTTTTTGTGGAGAAGAGCGTAAGAGCAGAGACTGCGAGAGTGCAATTTGATATGTGTAACAGTAATGGGGATACTTTGTCTACGCAATGTGTAATTACATGATGACTGAAGAACAAATGGTTTTATGTTCAGTCGTCCCACTCTAGTATAAAATGGGCTGCAACTCCTTTGAGAGCGACATGGAGAGGAGCTGCACTGCATTCACCAACTAAGGCCGACCGTCAGTATCTTCCGTCTGGCCAGCTAAAAGAACCCTCCATGCAGATCGGTGATCCTGTCCCCCATTCTGTGTCTTCCTGCAGCAAAAAATTCTCTGACGTGCTTTTCTACGTAATGATTTATTTGTATGGCTGTTGTAATTTTATGTATATGGGCAATGTCAATATGCAGAGTGAGGGTTTGTTGTCACAATTATGTCCTCTGAGGTCTTACAATGTTGGGTCTGTACAGTTAGTTCAAATATATTCTTTTAGTCAGGCAGAATTAGGCATGTAGCTCATAACTCTCTTAGTGTAGGCCTCTGTCTCTGAGTGCAGAAGGCTGCTGGTTTGAGTGCTATGCTCAACAGAATAGTTTTATGTTCAGTGGGCTTATGAAATGTTTCTGGGGTACTAGGCTCTGACCCCAACCTTTGTTCTCCACTGTGTGTGTCTCAATAAAGAATTCCAATGTATTTGCAAATAAATTTACTGTTACATCCTTCCAAAGTTCTACACTAGAGATTTACACTTACTGTGATGTAGATGGCACTTGTTAAAGAGTCAAAGTTCATCAACACATTTCAAATAAGATAAAGGGGAAGTCAAGAGTGCTTCTGTGGTTTTGTGCATCGAAACTTTTCAGACAGCAGCTGGATGACACTCTTGAGATATAAGCTAAAGTAAATTTCCACAAGGCCCAAGTGAATGCAAGGACAGTTTTAAGGGAGAGGGTAATCTTTGCCCCGCATGGCTGCAATGGAGCCCCCAGTGAAACACTACATCTGCCAGAACCCTGAGGAAAGAGGACTTCCCAAACACTATCTACAAAAACATACTGGCACATTATACACTACTCTGCATTTCTGTTTGGTATTATGTGTTGTTGAGTAGGTGCACATCCATCGCTATTATAACAGAGTCAATGTTATATACGAGTTTTCCATGCTATAGTTTTGAACTTGTCATCACTGTAATTCCTATTTACCTTCTCTGTTTCCATGTGGGAGAGAAATCTAATTGAGGGGATTTCCAAAGGGACATGTGGAAGAAGGTTATGTTATGAACTAGCACCTTAAAAGAAGCAACCATTGCCAGTCTGTAGAGGGACGGCTAGACCATAGCAGGAGGGCTTCCTGGAATGGTAAATGCTCTCAGCCCCCAAACGGTGACTCACTCAGGAAAATACTCACTGCTGGTGATGGCCAGTACAAAGTACAAACCAGAGTGCAGAAGGACACGGGCTATGGAACGTAGATTTCAATGTCCACATTGCTTGTAGCTCACATTTAACTGCAGCATCACCTCTGCTGATGACTAATTCTGCAAAAGTGCGATGGAAAGAAAAACCTCTTTTCTTATTCTGCTTTGGCGATCCAATATCGTGGATAATTAGTTTTATACATTCAATGCGCATTTTCAAGCTGTAATTTTAAATGTAACCAAGGCAGTAGTTAGAGATGAATGGATGGGGGAATTGAGTCTTAATTGGGCGAGGTGGGAAACATATAGTATAAAAAGCTATTTATGACGTATGCCAATAAATACAGATTTATTTGGAAGGGGGGGCTAAAACATTTTGGGAGGGAGGGGAGGGGTACTAAAGGCCTCCTAAAATAGGCCCGACGACGCCCCTGAATGCAACACAATTTGTATTCGAAAAGTAAGCCAATGTCGATGAAGTAATCGAAGACCTTACCATTAATCTCGCTTTCACGAGGCATGCTTGGGCGCCCCCAAGAGGCGATTAGGATGTCTGGTTTTTCTGTATTTCTTTCCGATATCCGATAGCTTGTCATCCCTAAATAAATTGGATTTTTGCCTATCGAGATAAGCAATTTAATTTCTTAAGTTTCTCAGACGTGACGTTTGCATGACAGGTGAGCACCTTATCCGATGTTCCATCTCGCGCCGTTCCAAGTCCCGAAACCAGGGCCCTTGTCACGCGCCGCGCCTTCCTGAGTGATGCATGCTGCATAGGTTCTTACGCGCGCACTATTACTTTCTTGTCTTCAATAACAAAAAAGGTCAAAACGTATTTCGTAAATGCATTTCGCAAAAAAATGAATGAACTGCGCCCGTAGAGATAGGAATGTAGTGCATTGATTATTTTTTATGGTTACACGTGAGGACATTCATCAATCATCCCATTCAGAAAGTCTTTATCTGTACCTTCCAGAGCTTGTCTTTGCTAATAAACCGTGTCAGGGTGCGTTTTATTGTGTTTAATTAGCTATATTGCACACCATGCATTATTTATTCTTTTTTCTACTATTTTATTTCTACTTAGCTGTTTTGTTCATTTATGACATTACGCTTTCAGTCATCTCTTTAATCCGGAAAGAAATTATTATTGTTATTAATTATTAACATTGTGATTTCTGTACGGTCTGCTAATCAAATAAACTTTGACAAAAAAGCTTATCTATTGATTTACTGGCATATTAAAGGCAAATGTTGCAATTCAAACTCCTGAGCTGATATAAGAACATAAAAGAGTAGATCGTGAACAATTTTATACTGGAAATATTAAAAGCTAAAACGATCAAACCATAAATATACTAGCTTCGCAAACAAGGGTGGAACCTGCCCGTCTGCCTGCACTGTGTTAGTGCAAAGCGGGCAGGGAAGGTGTAACATTATTAGTGGAACTGCCCGCTTGACCCGAAGGCACCGGTCCCGAAGCCTCGTTATTCGACCTAACAGCGGCTTAAACTGATAGCAAGCTTTGATTTGGGAACCAAAAACCATTGCATGGCGTTGATGGCTGTCTAGGGCTAATTTAAGTGAATTATAGCACATAATCCATCTAACCAGGTAACTTAATTTATACCGAGCGCTGATATCAACGTTAGCAAACTGGGATAGTAGCGAACACTATAAATGACGTGTTTTTCCTGTACATGCATACCTATAATAAAGTTAAATGTATAAATTACACACAATAAGACATGAATAATGGTAACAAAAATATATACATTCAATAAGATATCAACAAAAATAACTAACAATAAAACACAACAATTATATTATGTAGCCTTGACTGGGTGGAAAGGCTATTTAGAGTGATACGGAATTTATAACTTATTAACGGTTTTTCCCACTTTTTTGAGCTGCAATAAACCACCGATAACAAAGATCTATCTATCTAATAAACTAAACCACTACTAGCAAACATCATCTTTAAACACATCACAACAAACGACAGCAACAAAAAGATCAATTTTAACAAGAATAACCTTTAATAAGAATACGGTAATAGTGTTCCCCCACTTTCACAGGCGACCACCACAGAATGTGGGAGCGAAGACGTTATTTATTCTGTTCGGAAATCAGAAAATTCTGATGAGGCGAATGAAATAAACGTTATTGGCAGATTCCCATGTCACAGAATAAAGATGACCAATTGGGTGGGTAGAGCAGAAATTTGGGTGGACATAATACATTACACTGTATTATTACACACATCCATACTACACATACAAATATATAGTATAATAACTGCAGCATATTTCTACAATTTGTACCTTTGCTTGTCACTGGGGCTGTACCCTCAAGGGTCTGCCAATTGTACCCTTAGCTGCAGGTAATTGTACCTTTTAAGGTACAGAAATGGACTCAGGAACATTTATGTACCGTTGATGGTAGGTTAATGCTGTTTGTACCTTTGGGATGTTCATCAAAGACCATTTCTGTACCTTACAAGAGCTCCAGTGACAAGCAAACATCCACATTTTTACCCTTTTTTGGTCAGCTTTATTCTTTTGTATGTTTTGAAACTCATTCTTAATAATACTAACTTGTTTCAAATAAGCAGAAGACAACTGCATTACTTTCCACCTGTAACTACGTATAGAGTTTTTGAAAAGCCCCAGAACTGCAGTTCTGTCCGATTCTATAATTATCAGTGTGACATGTGCAAAACCAACTCGCAAAAAAAGTGGCACTTGAAGGATTTACAATGGACCGTTCTACATGTGAGACTTCAGACTGGAAACAGGAATAACTTGCCAGGTTCTTCAGAGACACCTAGTGCATCCATAGCAACCAAACAACCCAGTAACCCGAACAGTTTTATGC
This sequence comes from Isichthys henryi, assembly GCA_026776945.1. Lineage (NCBI taxonomy): Eukaryota > Metazoa > Chordata > Actinopteri > Osteoglossiformes > Mormyridae > Isichthys > Isichthys henryi. The sequence continues at coordinate 374,987 of JAODJX010000015.1, forward strand.
AGATTCCTTTGTGTCTGTGACTCCTCATAACGACTGCCAAGGCTCTGAGCTCGCCAGTCCCCTGTGCACTCGCCAGGCCCCTGTGAGCTCGCCAGTCCCCTGTGCACTCGCCAGCCCCCTGTGCACTCGCCAGCCCCCTGTGCACTTGCCAGCCCCCTGTGCACTCGCCAGTCCCCTGTGCACTCACCAGTCCCATGTGCACTCGCCAGGCCCCTGTGAGCTCGTCAGTCCCCTGTGCACTCGCCAGCCCCCTGTGAGCTCGCCAGCCCCTTGTGCACTCGCCAGTCCCCTGTGCACTCGCCAGGGCCCTGTGAGCTTGCCAGCCCCCTGTGAGCTCGCCAGCCCCCTGTGCACTCCCCAGTCCCCTGTGCACTCGCAAGGCCCCCAGATCCTCCCATCGATCATCAAAAAACCGAACTGAGTCTGCAGCTCGGGTGGATGAGAAAATGCCAAAAGTGTCGTTTGCACCCTCGAAAACATCATTAACTATGATTATCACATGCTTTAGACCAGAAGCCACTAGAAAATGAACGCAGGGGACTTTCACATGATATGTAAAAACTAGAACTTGGTTATTGTGATTGACATGATGTTTGATAAAACCCTGTGACAATGGATGCTAGGGCAATGGCTACAGGTATTTATGAGCACTGAAAACTAGCTGAAATAAAATGAATGGAATGTCATTTAAACCAGTATTGCGAGCAGTTTCTTTGTAGAAAATCCTGGCAAGCTATTGGGGAAGCAACAGCTTTTAAATATTCTGATTGATTTTGAAAAGTGACTGTTAGGGTTATCTTCTTCTAAAGATACGCTGGACACCCACCAGTCTCTGAACACAGAACAAGATGGACAGCTGCAATGACTTTTTACTTGCTGCAAGGGAAGTCCGGTCCAGACTTCGAGGTGTCAGCCTCTCAGTCGAACTCAGCCAACTTCGAAAGGGGAACTCCCCTCACAGTACCTTTTATTGAGGTACACAAACAGGATATGCAAACAACATTCAACATTGTTTATCACCATGTATGGGGTGGAAATATTCAAGCGACAGTTCTTAAGACGTGTTATTGCTAAATTAAGATCAAGCTGCTGCAGGGTGTTATTTCTAAGAAATGGCATCTAGCAAAATGACAATAAAAAAGTACATATTTCTCTAACATGACGATTTTGTTGTTTGTATGTGGATGTCATGTATCTAGTGGTCTTTTTTGTGTTTGGTTCCCTGTCAGGGATTCCCTTGTGAAGAGCGAGAGCAGAACGAAACAAAAAAAAAAGATTGGTCCAGAGATAAACCAATCAGATTGAAGAAGAGGTAAGCACAAGCAACTAGAGGAGGCAGGAACAACAAATAATATGTCTTGGTCCCACCCCCTCTATTTGCTTGGACCCACCTCCTCTTCAATCTGATTGGTTATCTCTCTGAACCAATCATTTTACTTTTTGCCCTCAGAACATTTTTGTGTAAGTAACTCCCACGAGTCCGAAGAAGCCTGGAGGTACAGGGACTAAAGTGTGTCAGCTGGTTCAGTATTTGTGCTGAAGGCTCTGTGTAATGGGTTACATGTAAACCATTTTTGGGTGAAGTCATTTTCCAGACGAGTAAATAACATAATTACACTTATTGCTGCATCAAGGGGTCTTTCTGCTTCAAAAAAATTACAACTGGTTTAGCTGAGTAATTGCTCACAAACATCTGAAATCCTTTATGTGCTGTTGGCCTTCAGAACTAGAATGAAAGAGATCGGGCCGTTGCCTGTCTTGAACATGAATTTGCTGGGGAGGCCATGTTTGTTCACGTCATATTCCTGTAGTACTACTTACCGATGGTCTTTATATGGGTGTAACTGGTTTGGTTTGCGTTGATATTATTGAAATACTTGCACTGATTATTTGGGAATACCTACTATGCAAATCTACGTCCATATTGATGCACAGTATACGTCCATTCTGGGGCGATGTGTGGCTCAATTGGGTCACGATGCTGTGAAGGTCTCTGGGTAAAATCCCAGACTGGTGATTTCCTTAACCCCCAGGTGTCTGACCCTGCTTTCTCAAAACTGTACATCGTTAGGATAAAAGCATCTGCTAAATTAATAAAATGTAAATTCCTATTTCTTCACACCTAAATTCCCACATCTTGTCATTTCTGAATGACTTGTGTGTCCTGCCCTCTGAATGCTTGACAACGTGCCGCCCGTAAAGCCTGTGTTCTAACACAAAGGAGGGATAAGATACACATTTCATTATGTACGACACTGTCTTATTTCTGACCATATAGCACAATTGCATCAAACAAAATTTCCGCCAACCAGGATGTGTGGCAGTAAAAGTTTCTGTTCCATTCTACTTTGTGATACCAATCGCTGAGAGAAACTCCGGTGTTTTCATTTACCTTTTGCTGTTCTGTGAGGAGGCACTCCAGGTGAGAACCATCTCTCCTCTCTGTGCTTCACCCACCATCTCAAGGAGGCCCGGGTGGGCTGGATCTGGATCTACACTGAGGAGCTGTTCTTCAGCCCAGATGGCTGCCTCTGTTCTACCATGTATCTTCCTGGCTGACTGTACCGAGCAGGCTGTCTGCCTGGCGGAATAGGCCAGCTGTCCCAGACCTCCTCCATCTACACCCACACTGGTGTGAAGCGGCCCACCCAGACGATGCTTGCTGGCCCTAGACTGCCTCGCCCGGCTTTGTGAAAGCGGAGTTACTGGGAAAGGTGGAGGCAAAGGAAATGAAGGAGACTGGAAGACTTAAAGGACTTTCTGGATCAATGCAGTCAAGGAAAGAAGGGTTCTGAACCTAATACTCGTTCCCGTTTTCCCATAATGCTCCAATAGAATTCTCAACTAGAGAGCAATCGCAGGCATGCACCTTATTAATCTCAGTACAGTAGTATGGAGAGCACTGTTCCATGTCTTTCCACACGCAAGAGGAGAAACCGTTCCAGTATCCGTGACCTAAATGACCAGCACTGAATATCTGGCCAGGAAAGTCACCCACTTAACAGCAGACAGCAAATTCTGTTGGAGCCTGATTAGGACCGTTTTCCTTCTGAATGGCGAGATTTCTTTTGTGTTGATTTCTTGTACATAGTAACATTTCTAGTCTGCTTGACTCTCAGCCATATGCATAATAATTTCCTTTCAGTGTTAATAATAAAATATTGGAAATATAATTGAATGAATTGCATCCAATTCAGGGACCTTAACAGGGTTGCGTGCGTTGAGTGCGTCTTTGATATTAAACACATTGCATTTGTTTTAGCTTAATTTGACTTTTCCTGCCATGGACAGATCTGATCTTAGATACTTCCAATCGGTTTACTAGAATGAAATGTTTTCTACACTTGACGGCAAAGTTTGACTTCCGATAGACTTCCACTGTTTTGATTTTGAAAAAGAATCACTTTTCATGGGTGTCCTGGTTTGTAGGGTTATAGGTTTAACTAGCATTTTATCCTTTTTTATCTCTGCTTAAATACCAGCAAAACCATTATTCCACAATCATTTAAAAGCCCTAAATTAAAGTTCGTAATAATCACTTCACATAAGAATTACTTAAGTAAGTGTTTCTCGTTTGATCCTAGGGGACCCCCTGACACTCTCTCCCAGCTCCCTACTGGGAAATAAATGTAGACTGGGAGCTTGGATGGAGCAAAAATGTGGAGTGTCTGGGGCTCCCTAAAGAGCGGGTTGAAAAACACTATGGGGGGGTCAGTCATTGATGTTTGACACCTGTCCATCATTTTCTAACCAGTTTATCCCACTGCCGCTGTGGATGTGGATGCCAGTATTGATATACTGTGCTCCCAGAATGCCTTGTGGTTCCTCGAACTTGCTGGTGGTGACCCCAGCTGTATAACGTGCTACAAGAAACTGGAAACAGGCATTTGGATTTTCCCTGGGTGAAGATCTGTAAGTGCATCTGACTTTGGGACAACACATGAAAATAGACAGAGGTGAAATTACATCGCGCAAAATAGATTTAATCTGAAGAGAAACATTGCGGGAGACGGGTCCAGTTGAATACTGTCACCTTTCCACGTGGCCCTAGGTTAGGCTAAGACCGTTGCTATATAAATATACTATAATTCAACTTAAGAATCCACAATGCAAAAATGATGAAAAATAGTGAACATCATAACCAGCACTGATGTGTCGTTTTTTAATTAAAGGGGGTTGTTAAGGATTTGGATAAGGGAAAGATGTTGTAAATGCCCTTTCAGTCAATTACAGGACTACTCCCTTAAGGAATGTGTGTGTGTGTGTGAGGGGGGGGGTCTTTGTAATGGTTGGCTGCCACTGGCTTATTGATTCGGGTAATCAGCCCCTGATAAGCGGCTCGCTGCGAACAGCATAGCCTGCCGTTTGATCTTCTGTTGGTTTATTTTACTGTAGCACTCTGGTCACTCAGTTTTATTAGCTCTTTAAATCGGATTTAGTGTTCAGATGCAGAATTCATTTTCATTAGAAAAGCTTGTAAATTGGTTTGTAAATTTATGTAACCGTTTAAGAACCGAGGATCGTCATTCACTGTCATTACCTCTACGGCGTGGTATTGATACCGCCACTAGATGGAGCCAGACAGCAAAGGGGGATTTAACTGGAATTCTTGAGTAAATTGTTACATTAGTTACAAAAATTTATCTCGAGAAAGCATAAACGATGGAAGCACTGTGCTTTTGTATTAATATCCAAATCAAAATCAAACGACAGAACAAAATGTTTTATGTTTAAAACCTCTAGCGTCCTAAAGGGAACAAATATTCCGGGACTTTCTCGCTCCACCATTTAAAAAAGTAACATTAAAATAGTTGAGCATGAAGGACAGACAACGTAAAGTTTATTTATGCAGGAAAGTGAAGTTAAATGTTATATTTCACGCCCTGTGACATTAAAACATTGACAAATTCAAACCAAGACGGTGGAATGAACTGGCTGGAAAACTGGTGGACAAGCTGTCTAACATATCACATTTTAGATTCCAGTCTCATGAATCTTATAAATGATCTTTTCTAATTATGAATTGTGATTCTGAAACTGGATGTTTGATTTGTTAAGGGCTGGACATGTTTCGTTCTAAAATGGCACAGACAGGGTTAAATACAAGCTCGATCCGATTACAGTACAAACTTTCTAAAGCAAGTTACAACGGGAAGTGACCTTTATAAGACAGATGAATAGAGATGTCCGGAACTAAAAGTTCTAGCAAGTTTATATAGTTCTTTTGAGATATAGCGTTGAAAGGTGGTTTTAATGACGTGGGTTTTGGCTATACTGACGTCATTAATACCCCACCCCAGGCAGCAGTAGGACTGTACGGGATGCTGGGCTATTTTTAGACTCTCAACCCAAGCAGATTCCTTTCGCAGTAAAACGCCGTGGCCTTTGACCCCACAGTCCGCATTGAACGTTGTGAATGTGATTCTACTTTGGTCATGCGATTTATTTCGGGGTTTGAATAAATATTAAAAGTGACAGTGTGTCTGAGCTATATAGGAAAATAACGAGTAAATGTTACAATAATCGACGCATTAGTAACGTTAAGAAAGAAAACCATATTTTAGAATTTTTATTTACTTATTGTTTTGAAATGTCTGTTTGTGCCACTTAAGCTAAGCATGGACTTTATGTTATGTTGAAAAAAATGCATAAGTCTGGTGTGGTAAAGCCATGTAAGGACGCAAGGAAAATCATAAATCCGCAGACGACAGCAATCGGGAAATGTTTTCCATTAAACTTCCAGCCACAGCGTATCGAATTGCGCAGTTTTACCAAATGCGGCCAGCGGTGCTGCGAAGTCCACCTTTTGTTGGCCGAATCTCCCAATACCACCGGACTTCCCTTTTATCACCTTGAATAACAAAAAGAGACTGTTGACAAGGGGAAAAATGTCTCTGGTTTTTCAAATGCCTTAGGTTACAAGTGGGTATTTGAAAGCGCCTTCACTATCAATGTACTGGGCGTGTGTTTGAACTGGAATCCCCGTATATGATTTTCTTACGCAGGTCCGGGAAGGGAGGAGGATGGATGGATGGAAGGGGAAGGTGGTACAGTGACTGGCAGGTAGCGAAGTGGAAAAGCAGCAATGCACATAACTTTGATCAATCCAGAATCGTACTTTTAGTCTTGAGACGTGGACTGGTTGGAGAAACGATGATCAGGGCGAGACCGACCTAAAGGCGGGTTGGGGGCGGAAGCTGCTGTGAGTCTGGCTCACGAAAAGGCTTCAACAGCATCTGCAGTGGAGCAGAGCAACTAGACCCCACTCCCAAATAAACAAATAATTACGATGATAAAAATATAAACGGCTGGAAGGTAATTCCGATGTTCAGGAGATAATATGTGCTTTTCGTATAGTTGATGTTTTCCAAGGAGGAAAGCAGGGGAATCATCTTTTTGTTTTGTTTTGCTTTGTTTTTTAACTCCATGCCCGCCGGCAAAGAACAGCCAGACGAGCCGGGAGTAATGTGACTGTCATCGCTCCTGCACGCCACTCCGCTCTTCATTTTTTACCGTAACCAGCCTGGACCTAAACTATTTCAATGTATTTATTTCTTGTTATCTTTCTTAGTTTCTAACCCACCCTTCCTTTTACTTTTGAAGAGGATCCGGCGTTTCATGACTTTGCCCCCGTTGAGGAGACCATCCCCAGCACGCCGAAACCCCCCGCGATCTCCTCCCCTCGATCGTTGACTGCGCTCCGACAGCGGCTGCCAGCTGCATGTCCTTCGATTTAACCCCAACGGAATCGCTTTGATTACCCGGCCGCATCGAGAGGCGATCCGGTTTCTCGTGTTGCGGACCCTAAAGGCGCAGGACTCCGGACGGGTACTCACTGCCACCGAAGGGCTCCGGCGTTCGCGGCTTGCCGGCGCGCCGAAGCTCGTCTCGCTCGCGGTCATGAGCCGCAGAGGACTGTTAGCTTAGCCTAGCCTAGCCTAGACAGCCACTAGGAAACACAGTCTTAGAATAGCCTAGCCTAGCCTAGCCGTCAGGAAACGCAAGGCATCGGCGAAGATAACCGGTGTGCGGCGCTGAGCGCGCACTGACACTTATTTACATGACACTGAACTCGTACATGAACAGAGACAACAATTTGTACCCAGACGAATAAGTTTCGTCGGCGACTAGGCGTTGTGTGTGTATACATTGTTTTTTTCCGGCGCGGCATGGCGGAGAACAGCCGGCAGAAACGCGGGGACGGCGGCGGCGGCGGCGGCAGCCCAGGCTCCAGCCCGCCGCCGGGGCGCAGGAAGGCACAGCAGTCCCCGGGAGCCCGAGCGCGGTGCCGGCTGGCCGGACCGGGACACAGCTTCAGGAGGGTGACCCTGACCAAGCCCACCTTCTGCCACCACTGCAGCGACTTCATATGGGGGCTGGTCGGCTTCCTGTGCGAAGGTGACTTTTCTTTGTTAAATGTTGATAAACAGTTAACTGTTACAGTTACTAGTACACTGTATACAATATGCATACATTATACGAAACAGTGGGTTTAAACAGGTACGGAAGGTACCGAAAACCCGCTTTCAGATTTGTCTCGGATATTTCTTGTTTTCCCCTTTATCTATTTTTAAAAATAAAAAGATATTTCTTTAAGTAAGTGTGGTATAGCCTATATAGATCAGTTTTTCCTATTCCCACATTTTGTGACTTGAATAAATATGGATCTGCTTGCGGGGATTTACAGATGTGTCGGGCCTCTTTCTTGCCGCGATGGCTGTGAGATAAGCTGCTGTAATATTCATGATTTGCAGTTTCCCCATAACTGCGACTCTCACGTTGACTAAACGCAAGACAGTGTTGCAGCATGATGGGAGTTATCGACGAAAAGTGCTTTGCACTTGCGTCACGAGTGTGCCTAGGAGTTTAGTGTGGGTTGTCCTCCGGTTCTTTTCTAAGAGGGTAATTGCCGCGGCTTTCTTTTCATTACGACTTAATCTTAGTAGGAAACCTGCTGTCCTGGCTGAAATTTGCCAGCCTCACCCAAGTGGCATGCTAAGCCTACTAATAGGGTTGAACTAGTGAAAAAAATGAGCCTTTCAGGAAGCCTGGTATGTGTAAGACTGTCATGTAGTGAGACCAGTCTCCGGTGGGTCAGTCCTGGAAGCCTGGACCTCCAGAGATATTCCTACCCCCCTCACATGCCTTCATCCACAGCCTCATCTTCCCAGGTGTGACCCTGTGTATTCAGACAGGGCAGAATCATCACATGTGCAGTGATCACAGCTGTGAAGCATCAGAAAAGGTCCACACCCTCTGTTCTTACTCATTGACAAACCGAGTCTGTTTGTGTTGATTGACAGAGGAGAAGGAGCTTCGTACAGTTTGGATTTCCGCCTCCATACGGGGTTTGGTTGGGTTAGGGTTAGGGTTAACAAAGATGGTGTCATATTTCTAGTAGCTGACATGGTTGCAGGTGTTACAGAGCGCTGGGCTGTAGACAGTCTGATGCACTGGATGGAGTCCCGTTCGGCGGTTAAGGGACTGGGAGATGTGGGATGACACAGTGGTTTTTGAGGTGTCAGACATGAAGCACTGTTCGGCTTCACACTCCATCTCTGGACACATCTGCGCCATGTCACAAACTGTCAGCCTAGTCACGGTCACGCCTGCCTTACCTTTCCTCTCACCCGCAGTGAGCGTGCACACAAGGGCAACACGCAGCGTTAGCTAGACACCGGTTTACCTTTTATGCATTCTTTGGACTCTTGGGGAGATCAGTTTCTACCCCATTTAGCATAATTATATCATGAAGGAACATATGGTTCACAGTCTGGAACTGTGCGGTCTGTCACAACGTATAATGGTGTGGCTTGAAATATCGTTGGCTTAAAAAATCATGGCCATGTCTGTTGTTAAAGAAAATATCTAATGGTGAGTACTTAGAGGCCTGTGCTGATGTTAGTCGTCTGACTGATGGGATGTTTTAACAGGCTCCAGTCTAGTTGAACATTGATGTAATCAAGTTTTCAGTCTGCTGGGTCATTATGGCTGTGACAGACACCAGTTCCGGCAAAATGACCTCGGCTTCAGCCGTCCCCGAATGATGAGCTGCTGGCATCTGTTCTCTGCGTATTTCACCGTGCCCTGCTTTCATCCTGCTGTGGAGCGGGAGACGATCTGCGGCCTCGATGTAGTGAGCCGGGGAGGGGGGGGGGAACCTCTAAGGGATCTGGAGCCGTGCATCCCTGACAGCCGCCTGACAGCGGGAAGCGTTAATCTCATTTAGCTCGTCACGAGGCCGGGAGAGTCTCAGTGTCCGATGCTTTCTTGGCTAGGCTGGGGGGGGCATTGCGAACCGCTTTTACAGTGTCACTGTTACCCAGACCCGTTGCTGACCCGCTACGATAATCCAAAACTGCGGCTCTCGCCCAGGGCCCCGGGGGGCCACACAAAATCTACCTCTTCCTCTTTACGGCCAGCTGGATAATATCGTGGCAAAGCCACTGCCCTCCATTTGGGCCACATTGCTGAGGTTATCAGTTGTCAGCAAACGACGGTGCTGGCTTCAGTTATGGCCTTGTGGGTGAGTCATCGGAAATGTTCTACACCCTGATTTCTCTGCTACTTAGATTAAAGTTTGAGCCGCTCTTTGGCTGACAGCGGAGGCTGGATGTAGATGTATAGGTGTGTCCAATGAGGGGCTTGAGGTCAGTTCTGTCAGGTGAGGTGTCCCAGGTTTCTGGGAGGGGCGGCCTCACTGGCATGTTCGTGCACGTGTGGAGCTGGGGTGTGTTGCTCCGCATCTGCACCTTCACACGTGGTGGTACGTTAATTCTAGAAATCTAAATGCCTCGGACAAAATGCAGAAGTGGCCCCTTAAAGCCTTAATGGCAGAGTTTGACACGAGCATGCCAAGTTCCGGCCCGGGAGCCGAGCGAGGCTGAGAAAATGGATGGCGTCGGAGTGCGACACGGAGTGGCTCGCCGTGACTGCCGAGGAGGCGGAGCCCCAGCGAGGGATGCCAGGTCGCCATGACGGTGTTGCTAGGCAGACGCCGATGGAGCTGCTGTTGTGTAACGCGCTGCAGCTGAGTCGTGATTGACTCCTGCGGTTGTCATGGCAACGGTTCATTTGCCGAATGGAGGGGATGCCCAAGGGGGTGGGGGGGGGGGGGGGGTGGTTGTGTATTTTGT
>JAODJX010000015.1:386850-397702 GCA_026776945.1 Isichthys henryi
TGCAACTTCATGTCCCATGAGAAGTGTCTGAAGTTGGTGAAGGCTGCATGTTCCTGCATGGCGCCCTCTCTGGTGCGGGTGAGTGCTGCAGTCGCCGTTGTGTCCATGAGCCCCACCCTGTTTGCCGACAATTCTGAAAAACATTTGTCTTACGGTGTTTCAGTCTTGCCTGGTGACCTTACTCTCACTTCCTGGAAGTTTCTTCTAGTTGAGCTGTGCACTGTCAGAAGAAAAGGTACTCATTTGTACCTTTGCTTGTCACTGGGTCTGCACCCTCAAGCGTCTGCCAATTGTACCCTTAGGTGTAGGTAAATGTACCTTTCAGTCTAATTTTAGGTACAGAAATGGACTCTGAGGAACATCGTCAAGGTACAAACAACATTAATGTACCCCCAGTGGTACAAAAATGTTCCTGAGAGTCCATTCCTGTACCTTAAAAGGTACATTTACCTACAGCTAGGGTACAGATGGTAAATAAGCTAACGCCTGGGACTGCCAGGATCCCCGTTTCGAGAAAGCAGGATGTGTGGACCTAGCCTGTCAAGCTTCGGCTGGTCCATCCAAACTGCATTCATGCTTGGGCCAGCAAACCTGCTGTCAAACAGGTGCTCTTGACGACCAGCTGCGTTTGATTGGACAGACAGAGAGGGGGAGGCCTGTAGCCCCGATTAACAGACCGCGACGTGAAGGTCGAGGTGGCTGCAAGCCTAAAGTGTCCCATTTTGGGCTCTGTCCAAGAGCTATAAATCAGAATGCTGAAGACTTGCATCCAAAGTCAACTTTCTTCCTCGAAGAAGCAATAAAATTTAGTAATGCGACTGGAAAAGCACTAACATGGGAACTCCAAAAATACTTCTGAGCAGAAAGCAGTCTGGCAGAAAATTCTGTGCGCAGGGCGTTGCAATGTTACCTGGGTCCTTGTATTTCTAAGAATGACCTTCTGCTCTATTGTTATGTTTATCTTTCCCACTTATTCAAATATGAAAACTCAAGCGTGGGCTAGAGAAGTTGGTGAAACTCAGCGTAGCTGACTGACAAGGAGGAAGTCAGACACACGTGTTAATGTCAGTGAAAGAACGTGGAAAGCGCTCTTATCGGTCGAGTAGGATGTGTAATCTGAGTCAGCCTGGTAGTATTTTGAAAGTAAAGCCTTTTTTTTTTCTAGTGATGTCAGTATGTGAGATAAACACATCAAACAGCATTAGAGCTTCAAGGTAATTTATGCATGATGTACAGGTCCTGTGTAGTTCTTCCTCCCATGCAAGGTGGCGTGATATTACCGGGTGTATTACAGCAACATGACACACTTTATGATGCGTAGTGAATGCCACAGCGCTAACGTTTAAGATGTGGATCTCTCCAATATTATCTGGTTGCTACACCTAAGGTGCTTTTCCACCACACCATGTACCGTTATTTTGGTACTACGGCAAAGAACCAAAAGTGGTACTTCAAGGTGTTGGTTTTCCACTGGCCCAAGAACTGGTTCCGGCTTCATTATGCGGGGTGGCGTGTTTTGTACTGAATTTGAAAAATGGCTGTAATTTATTATAGGGCTGGATGATATCCGATATTAATACCAACATCGCGTGCTATTCACATGCAATTCTTACATCGATAGTCAGCTTTATTAAAATTAAGGGTCTTTCTTACTTTCAGTTCTGTATGGATATTATAGTCCAGGGAGTTATAGTTTCACAAAAATATTTTTACTCTGTCATCGGGAGAAAAAAAAACTTAGCAAGCTTTGCAATTTCAAATATTCTTTTTATAGATGATCTAATGTTTAAATTCAGTGTAAAGTTGACCTCCGCTGCTTTTGTATGAGCGCTGCAAGTTCTCAGACAATTGTAATCATTTTCGTCCTTACGGTTTTAATCACTTGTAGACGGGTTTATGAGAAATTTATGAAGTTCTTTTTTGCTTTATAAATACCCCAATATTTCTTAAAACAAAATGACATTGCTATATTTACAACAAAATGACATTGCTATATTTACAACAAAATGACATTGCTAGGATCCTGGTGTATTTAAACACACCCTAGTACATCAAACAAAGTACTTTTTAAATTTCTTCTAATGCCATCTGGGTCATTGTGTTGTTATTCACTTTGTTTATTGTTTTCTGAGGCGGCATTTGTATTGTGTTTCAGCAGCAGGCTATTTGCATAACCAGTCGACAAGGAAAGCATTTCAAGTCCCACCTAAAAGTACCAAAGAAGAACCCCTGCTGGTTAGGCACTTTAGGTACTGGAACTTTTGGTAATGGTACCCGACTGAAAGTCAATGGAAAAGCACAAGTACCAAAAGAACTGTACTTGGTGCTGTGGAAACCCGCCCAAAGTGTTGCTGGATAGACACACTTTCAGATAATGCTGCGAGCTGCAGGGAACTGAAATGTTTAAGATGATCCAAAACTCAGGGAGCAGCTGTGGATTGGTGATATAGGTCTGGTGAACAGTACCAGGTTTGGTGTTAGAGCGTGACGTTGTCAGGCGTGTCTGTTAATGAAGGGTGACCAAGTTGGGGGTACAGACCCCAGGTTTCCTCGCTTAGGGCCTTTTCCATCTTTACCTGCCTCTGCGATGGTCCCTGGCAGAGCTCAGACCCAGTGGAGCTGATGTGGTTACTGAAATTCACTCACACACACTCGCCCTCACAGTGGTATCTGACAGTTTGCTGAGTTGCGATGATTCCCCCCCCCCCCCACGAAACATTTTTAAAGATGAACTTGACGATTCTAGTCGTACGCTAACTGCAATTTAGCTAAATAGCTACTTAGAAGTACTAGTGCATGCAGTCTTCACAGAAGGATCACAAGCTTGTCCGCGCTGCTCTATCCTGCAAAGGTGCATGCGGATTTGCAGAATGAAGCCGTCTCAGCCTGAAGGCTTCTGGGTAATTGAGGGAGTGAGAAGCTGTCACGGGAGCTGACCTTTATTTACCAGCTGGCACATTCCCCGAAGCCCACACAGTAGGCGTGCCTTCCCGCACTTCTACACTAGTCACACACACCCACCCAGGAGAGACCATCCAGCACTGTCTGGTGTAGGATCGTGCTCGGCCCTCTGTGGAGGGAGGGAACGCAGCTGTAAAACCATAATGTGATGGGGATCTCGGCGCTATCCTTCCCTCTCTGTGGCTGATATGATTATGTTTCAAGGCAGCGGATCTGCAAGCATCTATATCTCTTGAAATGGAAATGATCCTTTATTTGTCAGTTATACAAGTAGGTACATTTAGGAATGCATCTTTCTGCATAATCCTCATGCTCTTCTTAGAGACATACACACAAACGCATATATACAGTATAGAGTGAAAGTTTGGGCCTTTTATTCAGTTCCTTTGGAGCATTTTTGGGGGATAAGGGCCTTGCTCAATGGAAATGTGTTTTAGTCCATTGGGCACGGCGATTATTATTGGGCCTTGAACCAGCAACCTTCTGGCACAGAGGCCTAACCCCTGAGCCACACACCACCTCCTCACCACTAAGTGGAACAGTACTGAAAATCACGAAGCTCAGATGTACTAGGGGCGTCCTCCTGGAGATTCTTGACACGACGCCCAGGGGCGGTGGGGAGGTGACCAGACGCCCGCTGTTCAGCCTGCCAGAATTTATTGATGATGTGTGGAATAGCGGCCGGAGAAACCGGTAGCTGCCCTCCTGATTGCTCCCATCCTGTATTCTAAAAGCCGTGTCTTGTGCGGTCTCTAATGCTTTCTTTCTCTTCTTTTCATTTTCTGGGACAGCCCACTCTGGGACTGCGATAAATGGAGATGTAATTCCAGTAACACTCAGCACGGGCTTCCTTGGGGGGCTGTAAGAGTGTAAGCTCTGTCAGGACTGGAGTGCGGGGGTGGCCGTGGGGTTTGTGTGTGGGGGATGGGGGTTCGGCATCGTGCAGCTAATTCGGATATATCGGTGGTAGGGTCCTCCCAGCAAACAGGCCGTTGTTAGACATCCAGGCTTTTCATTCTGCTACTGCGAACGACGCTGCTTCAACGAAATATTGTCTGGCGAAATCTTAATTCTAGCTCCTGTTGCAGTATTGATTGGCGCATTGTTTACGTGGATTTAATGGATGTGGCTGCTTGCTATCGACCCTTCGGCTTGCTGGCCTGCCATGGAGCAGGAAGGTATCATTGGGGTTCATTTATATCCGTGCCTCTGTCCCAAAAGAAGAACAGTGTGCAGCTTTGGGGAAATTGTCCTTCCTGTCCACTGTTCTCATTCTTCAGGCAATTTTGTCTTAAGTAGAAAAGAAAAAGGGACAGTACTTCCCTTATTCCCACATCCACAAACGGCCTCGTTCCCCTTGCTCTTGTATAGAGTTGGGCTTTTTCAGTTCTCCCTCAGTTTATTGGCTGTGGCTATCCAATAAGAGCTGATTTGCATGAATTATTTAAAAACTGTTCCACAGAACCGTGCTCACGACTGAGTCTTTTAGTTTTTAGCAAGGGGCTACAACGCTGGGGAACTAGTCCCGTAATGGAGAGGAGGGAGCAAATGGCAGAAGCCACTTACCTCGAGGACCAGTGAGGACAATCGCGGAAGGAAATGAGGGCTTTTCCTGTGGGAATCCTTCGCCCGGCTGTAGGAAGTCTCCTGGGTCGGTGGGAGGTGCAGAGGAAGTGTCTCCTTTCTGGACAGGAAGTGGGTCGCGTAGCGAGGGGCAGGCCTGGGCTGTCGCTCAAGGTCGAGCGGCACTGAGCGAGGCGAGAGGGAAGCCTTGCACAGACATGGTGACACTGGAAATGGAAAATAAAAGGCCTTGTTTTTCAAAACACTTCATTAGGTATTTTCACCGTTGACTGATCTTGCAAGCTGTGTGGCTGGACGTTTTTTTTATTGCATCTCTCCTGGACAATTTATTATAGTTCAGTCTTGGATGGGGTGAACTGGCTTTGTATTTAAACATTAAACTTACTTAAAGCTTATGCAAATTGAAGGGCACCAACTAAACGCTGCTAATCAGTGCTTCTGCCTGTGCTTGTAAATGGCTATCGTTCTTTAAAGTTGTGAAATTTCCGTCTCGTGCTGATCTCATTTCAGACTGGCGGCATCAAGGGGGGCTGATTACCTTGGAAATATGTAAATCGAGGCATGATATGAATGCTCCTGCACGTTCCAGGAATACCAGCCCTCTCCGCCAGGTCTCGCTCCTCCTCAAATGGTCGACGTGCTCCGTTCCCCTCAGACATGTGATTGGTCCCTTATTCTCGCCCTCATCGCTTCTGTCACCAGAACTCCCATCAGTTCTTCCTTAACCAACCCCTATCACCAAAAATGAAAAAGCCTTGGTGTCTCGATGCTTGTTTGACACTGGCTGTCCGTTGGTTTCCCTTGTTTTGCATCCATTGTAGTTTCTGGAAGGTTCTGCTTTTGGTCTCATGCCTCTTTGTTTTTAAGCTATGGCGATGATGTAGTCTCCTCACTGACCCATGGTCAATTTTCTAGGTAGGAGTCATAAGAGGGGCCATAATTCATACTGAGGGATCAACCTTTTCATTAGCTCTTGAGATGTTTTGAATTGGTGAGTGATGGGGATTGGAGATGGGGGGGGGGGGGCACTGCAGGGAGCAATCAGCATTAAGCTGTTATGTTTACTGTTATGGTTCTACCCCGGTATTACGGCGCAACTTTACTGTGGTGAAAATAACAGTAAAATTATCTCGGCTCCTGTTGTTGCTGCACGTTCGTTTACACCACAGAAAATGTTTTTTTTTTTAATTTTTATTTTAAGTGTCATTTTGGAAAGGCTTGTTGGAGCCTTTCATGCTGTGGTGGGGAGGAGCCGGCATGGATTGGGAGGTGGCTTATGAGTGAGGGCGTCCTGCCTCGCTGCAGTGCGGGGCTCCCGGTGGCCTCACGCGACTCCTCGTCACCCGGCCCTTCGGAGGAACCCTAAGCGAGTCCCGATGTGCCTTTGAACATCTTGCACAACAACAGGATGTGACTCGGCGTTCGTTTATGTCAGCCTGCCCGCGAGGTTGTAGTGAAGGTGAATCACACGCTATTTAAAGTCGTCGTTCTCCCTCCCTGTACTCCAGTGAAGTGTTATCGGGTCTGTGCAGGTGGCATCGTCTCACCCTCAAATGTCCTGCAGTTCCATCTTTTGACCTGATGATTTTCTCCGGTCCTGCCTAGTGACCTTGTGTGGGATCCCTGCATGCTACACTGGGTAGGTGTGACAGTGATGCTCCTTTTCCCTGATCCCCGCTCGAGCTGCACCGCTGGGCAGTCGAAAGGCTGCCACAGCTTTATGCTCCCGTGACAGATGACCCCTCGGGTTGGGGGTCCCGCCCGGGGAGGCTTTTCGTCACAGGTGTTTGAGACTAATGAACGGCCAGGTCTGGATAGTGGACACCCAGGATGTTGGTTGAGATGGAGAGATTCTCATTTAAAGGCATATTGTTACTGAAACTGCGTAGTTTCCGTTGTGTCAGACATTGGCCCAAACTGTCGAGACCCTGATTTTGCAGTTGATGGTGATGGCAAACATGGGTTCTCCAAAATTCCGTTGAGAGAGCGTTGTGCGGAAGGTGACGTATGGCCAGTTGGCATTCCTCTCTCAGCCTGCGCACGGCCAGTTTCTCAAGGTGGGGGTGGGTTTGGCCCAGGCTGTCAGACCCTGCTGGGTTCGGGAAAATCTGCATTTAACTGTGGTTGCTGAGAGGTTAGTACAGCTGGACGCTGGGCTGCTGTAACCTTTATTGTTTATGAGGACTGCTGGGAGTCAAAGGCAGGACAATTATGCGTGTGTGTGTATCTGTCCTTATGTCTGTGCGCGTATATGTCTGTCTGTGTGTATGTATGTGTGTGTATGCGCGCGTGCTCACGCATGCTGGGAGGGGTTCCGCTGTCCTATTTTAAGGCTGGCCCCATGGGTCTCTGCCTGCCCCACGCTCCCCCAGACGCTCCCCGGAGAGGAAGGAAGCCATTGACATCTTGTTCCAGGTTCCCCGATTCAGTCCCCCCCGGAGGCTGGACCCGGTGCCAGGGCTCGGAAGTGTCACATCCAGAATCAGAAACAGGTTGCGGGACAGAATCTGGGCGTGTCAAGCACTGGGTTATTCTTGCGGTGCTGGGCGGTGCGAAGGCGAGAGCTGGTAACACTGGTGCAGAGCGCTGTCAGGACTTAAGCCTCTGTCACACTCATTATTAACAACACCAGGACGTAAAGCTAAAAATAAGGTCAAACTACCGACTTTGTAAGGATTCAGTCTGTCTTTGGATGTGTGGATTTAAATGGGTCATTTCTACTTAATTACTGCTTGCATGTTAACACTAGCGGTTGTGGTTGGGTCTGTCATTTCCATGGCCCGGCTTCATGCTCCCAGCCTTGCCGTTCTGCGGTTGGAGTCTTGCAACCGCTTGATGTTTCTTAAACCAGGGACTTCAGTCTGTTCCCATGAACCAAAACCTGAAGGGACCGACTGCGTACAGCCAGGATGCCCAATGATGCAATTCAACTCTGTGTTGCTCTCTGCAGTTTCGTGTCACATAGTTCTGAATTTACTGGGGAGCTGAATATAGCCCCTGCATATTGCACTCTGCAGTTCGCTTTGGTTATTGCGTGCCTGGTTTCCTTCAGAATGGCTCCGGTCTCACTTTTTCTCACAGAAGAGTTTTTACACGTGTACATTTCATGACTTTGTGCGCTACTTAGTATTCATGACCTCATACTTTTTCCTATAAGCCTCAGTGGAGTGAATTCTGTCATTCATATTCTGATCGATCTTGTGCCCCGTGCTGTGAGCTGTGAATTTTGTTAAGCTTAATTTCCTCGGTTGCTGACTGCAGGGATTGGCTGAGGTCTGGGGGTGGGGATGCTCAGAGTGTGAGTGGAGGTCTTGCATGTGGACCCACCACCCACAGTGCGCTGTTACCCAGAATGCCTGCTGCAGCCTGCTCTCAGTTTTAATACCCCCCCCCCTTTCAAAAAGCATGCCTTGCTGGCCAGGAAATCACAAGCAGCTAGACCCCCCCCCCCTCCGCCCACACCTCCTTGTACTTATTATTCTCTGCTGGTTGCTAAGCAATAAGGATAACCAGAAAGAGGAGGATGCCCCCCCCGATCGGCTCTCGTTTGTTTGTTTGTTCGTTCATTTTTTCTCTTCATTTTTCAGGCTAGAGAGAGCAGTACTTTGTTCTCTCTTTTTATTATTTCGTCCCTCTTTCCACGGTTCTCCCTGGAGGACGGTGCCTTGCGCTGGTTCCCGCGGCACGGGCAGCATCAGCGAGTTGTATAAACGCCATGGAACGCTGTCCGACTTTCCGGGCCGGGTGTGATCCCCGTCGCTCCCTCGTGTGTGAAGTGCGTCACGCTGCCTGTAGACGTTAGTAAGGACTCAGGTATTTAATTGTGGATTTTAATGAGTGTGGCGGGTTTAACACATGGACTGTGTCTCCTCCCTGCCCAGCCTGGGGCCTGGAACCCGCCGCACCAGGCATCCTCGGGTGATGCCAGTTGGTGAGGTAGAGGGCGCTCTACGGCTCTGTGCCCGGTATCGGAAGGTCGCCAGTTTAAATCCCATGCTTGGCAGGATACTCGCATGACCCCTGTAAAATGCTTCAAGGGCCCTGAAAGAAAGGCTGACCCTGTGCTCAGACCTCAAGCTTCACTCATACCTGCCATTATTTGAGTGTATGTCTCAAAGGAGAGCAAAATGGAATAGCGAAATCCTAAAGAATTTCAAAGTACCTATGCTAGTTTGATTTCATTTCACTAGTTTCTAAGAGACTATTTCTAGTGTGAGCTGAGCTATAATATGTTATGTCTAGCCTGTAACTAATTTAACTGCACTTTACCAGGAGTTCCGGATCATATCGCTAACCGCTAAGTTAGTCATGCAACTTGACGGATCATGTGTTCCTGTGGGTGGTGGGATCCTCCACTCTTTTGGCCAACCAGGACACATGGATGTCGCCACCTGCTCGAACCCGTAACTGCTTCCCTGTAAAATCATAGCCCTTAAACCTTTGCCAAACCCACAGCCAGGCTCTGCATCCTACTCCCATTCACACTCGGTGTCCCGCTTTCCGCCAACACTATACCACCACCTGTCTCTTCTCCTTGGCACTGCCTCGCTCCCTCTTGAAACGCTGCCATTGGCTTCCTTTCCCCTAAGCCTCCATCCTCCAGTCTAACCAGGCTTCTCTGGCCCCTCTGTGGGCTGTCTAGCCCAGCCTGGCGCTCATTACCTGCGTTTAGTGGTCTTATAGATACGACAGTGACACTGACGTCACGGGGTATCGTAATGGCTGTAATTTCCCATAATGCAGAGCATTTAGCAGGTTAGCGTCATTGATATACAGCAACCAGTAAATGCTGGCTTGTTGGTTAAAAATATATGGTAGACTGTGCCTTGGAGGGGTTTGTGGGGAAAATTCCCACCCCCAAGAGGATCTAAAGAAAGAGTAGACTTTGTGTTTCTGTGTGTGTATATGTGGGCTGTCATGTGACCTGGGAGTGGCCGTGTGGTCCTGCAGACTCTCATTCAGCATGGGGAAGCTTGCAGATGTGCCCCTGCATTTGGCACTGCTCCAGTGATCCATCTCCTCAGTGTAGTTCCTAATTTTGGGCCTCCCATATACCTGCGTGTTGGCTCCTTGTCGGGGTGGTAGAAGAATCGGTAGTCAGGTTTTATTTTGCACTTCAGAAGGCGGCTGTCTGCCATCGAGTCGCGGTACTCATGCCTGCATCCTTCATGACTGTCCACACAGGTCCCGGTCGCACACTGCTTCGGTCTGTCGGGACACAAGAAGAGGTTCTGCTGCGTGTGCCGCAAGTCCCTGGAGGGCAGCCCCGGCCTGCGATGCGAGGGTGAGCCTCCGACCTTTTGGCTGCGGTTTCGGGAAACCCTTCCTGTTAGGGCCTGTTTTAGGATGGGAGCTGCACAGCACACAGATTACAAATACTCCTCCATTTACCGTGGCTCAACTTGCAGTATTTCAACCTTACTATGGTATGACAGCGATGCACATTCAGTAGTCGTCAGACTTTAAATTTAGATCTTTTCCTGGGCTATATATGCTGTACGATACTTTCTATTGTTGCTGGGAGATGGCAGCATCCGCCCGGCCAGGCTTCCAGTCTGTGTAGCGACCATAAGGATAAACATCTTATACGGTATTTAACGATGTATCGTACAGTGTTTTTTTCTGTTTATCCAAATCACTTGTCCATTTATTTACTTTTCAATCACTGTTAGTTACAGTAATTATTTGTCTACTTATTCAGTGACAGAACTTTTTCATTTACCTATCATATTCATATTCGACTTAACGATATTTTCTACTTACGATGGGTTCTTCGGAACCTGACCCCATCGTAAGTCGCGGAGCATCTATGTATACAATAGATGGTAATATAACCACCGCTAACTGCACTCAAGGACCCGGAATGCAGCCTTGTGCTGTTGTCTGGGACACATCAGTGGGCTGGACAGGACACCAGGACCCTGGAGCCTGCAGCACCCAGCCATCTGCAAAGACACCGCTAGCCTGTTAAAATGCAAGGGTGGGGTTGCTATGGTAGCACTGGATGACTGTTTCAGTGGCTGGTGAACAAGCAGCGATAATAGATGCTGAGTGGCTCCCTAATGCTGCTTTTAATATATTCTGCTAAGAAGTACGGTGGCACTTTGCATTTAAACAGAATCGTTTAATTATATTACATTAATTATTACTAATATGGGGGCAGCATGGTAGTGCAGTGGTTAGCACTGTCGCCTCACACCTCTGGGACCCGGGTTCAAATCCCCGCCTCAGTCACATGTGTGTGGAGTTTGCATGTTCTCCCCATGTCGTCGTGGGGTTTCCTCCGGGTACTCCGGTTTCCCCCACA
>JAODJX010000015.1:400049-425629 GCA_026776945.1 Isichthys henryi
GCTGGGTAATGCCAAGAGACCGACTGCCTGTCAACCCCGCCCGCCCCCCCTCGCCGTCTCCGTGCGTCACGTAGGGTGCTTCAGTGCGGTAATGTAATGAGAAAGAGCCACTTTCGTTCTGTTTGAGACTCACTGTAACCCTTCGGGGTCTCTGTGTTAATGAAGCTTGAACCAGGTTTGTATTTCTGCGTAGGCGTGTGAAGCTTTGGGATGTTGTTTGGTTTGGCCCGAACCTGCATGTGATGTGTTACTCACTGATGAATCCTTCGCCTGGGTGTGAAGGACCATTCAAGCATGTCGGCCCATAACCAGCTCCTGAACCTTTGGGTGCAGAAACTGCCATCATGCTCCTGTTAGTTGTACTAAAATTAATCCCAAGTTGTGTGAAGGTAGACGGAGGACGCTGTCTTTTGTATGGCCAGGAGTACTGGATTCCTGGGTGAATGCTTTAAATCTAATTCAGATCAGGTATATCGGCTAAGTATGTTCACACACGTTGGGAACTTCTCTCCGGTTGTCAATGGCTGTCCAACATGCAGCCGATATGCAGTTAAGACGAGACAATGGTTATGTACAGTGGCGTTGTTATATGCAATATGCAGGTGTGGTTGATAAATGTATTAAAAGTGCAGGAATGTGTGTCAGGGCAAGGAATGCTGGCATACATAGAATAAGTACGAAACAATACAATAAGTACAGTGAGTTATGTACAACAATGAGATGTTACTTGTTATGGGAGAACATCCTTCTTTGCTTGGCATCCTAAAGCTTCCTAAACAGATTTGGACTATAACGGTTGTTTTGTCTTGTTCCTGAGGATCCGTCTGAGGGGTAAATGATCTCATCTGTAAGTTCTTGCTTGCAGATTGCACTGACGATGTCGATACCCCAAGTGTGGTAGCGGCCAGTAAGGAGAACCAGTCATCCTCATCGCCGGATTCAGGTAGCGATCTTAGAGACAGGCCACCACGTGTGAACGTGAGCTCACTCCATGCGTGTTGGAAAGACTAGGTGGCCATCAAGCTTTTTAGTCGATTAGTCAAGTATCTCCTCGCCGTATTTCTTGAAAGCCGTGTCCCTTTTCATCATCCTCAGGGAAACAGTCACTGAAGGTGTTCGACGGCGACGATGCCCTCAAACGCAACCAGTATCGCCTGGTCAGCATCCCCCGCATCACCAAAAACGAGGAGGTGGTGGTGAGTGAGGTTGACTCCGCCCAGATAGCACGCAGAGAGCCCTGTCAGGGATGCCCATGGGTCTCTGGGGATGTTCACAGTAACGGGAGACCTGCTTTCTTTTTTTCCATGTTCACGTGCTCCCTCCTCACCTGCAGGAGGCAGCTCTGCGCGCATTCTACATTCCGGAGGAGCCGCAGGGCTACGAGCTCCAGCTGTATGGCCAGCAGGCCCTGATCAGCGATGACATCATCAACCGCAACGGCACTCCCGACAACAAGTCCGTCTTCAAGGACTGCGCCCCAGAGGCGTGGGTCTTGAGGGCCAAGCCCAAAGAGACGGACGTGCTGAAAATCTACGCGGGTTGGCTAAAGTGAGTACCACCACCATGGACCGTCCGTCAAACTCAGCTGCTTTGTCGGTCTCATCTTGTTCTCGTGAAAACCGAAGCCAAAATCACACCTAAGTAGAACAACAGCATCTCCGCTGAAGTCTAGTTTCACTTCCTACTTTCCACAAATTATGCTTTCGATCTTGTGCTGTTATTTTGCGATTTAGTATCGTCCTTGATGACAAATATCAGATTGACTGGTAGTACAATACATTCTGATTACCACACAATGCACTGGGTAAACACTGTCGATAGACTATCTGATGTTGGCCTATATAAGGTAACATATTAGCTGGTGAACCAGAACCTATCGAAATAATTTAAAGCTGTGAAATTGCTATGGTAATGCACTGGGCCTTGGCTTCCTCAAGGAGATTTTCCTTGGCATCCATTGGAGCTCTGCTTCAATGTCACGGTGTGTTATGCTACTGGTGCAAAATCATTTCACCTTATTTTAACGTTAGTGCCAATCCTTCACCAGGGTGGGTGTGGCCTACATCTCAATCACCTTGTCCAAGAGCAGCACTGTGGACGCCGTCATCCGAGAGGTCCTGACCCAACTGGGCAAGCAGGTATCAACCCGTGTGCTTGGGAAGTTTGGGCTTGGTCTGTCTGTTCATGCAGTGCTGGCTTTCTAGGCACTCTTTGTGATTGGAGGCGGAGAGCAGCCTGAGGTGATGTCATGTTTTGTTCCATTATGCGGCACCGAGTTTGCATGCGATGGAGACAATGTGAAAACCTGTCATGAAAACAAAAAAATAAGGAAGATCTGCACAATGAGACAAAACGACATGAGGACTGTGTGAAGTGGGAGTCGTGGGTGGTGCTCAGTCGATTCCATGTCCCACAGAATGAAAACCCTGCTGGATTCAACTTGGTGGAGGTGTTCATGGGAAGTAAACAAGGTAAAAGCTCTAGCCTTCTCCTCTCGCCTCGTACGAGTGAGCTGGCAGCCATTTTAGTGCCCAGCAGAAAGGGTCCTACCAGAGTGATCTCTGAGATATCCTCTTCATCTAAGGAACATGTTGTGTCACGACACACCCCGATCTGACAGGTGTACGGCAGAAGGTATACAGCCCAATACCACCATGTCAGGTTGGTGTGTGGAGTGCATAAGAGATGCGGCTTCAGAGTTGTTCCTCGACCACAGGGCTGAGATGTTCATAAACCGATCTGCTTGTCACATTACGGTTCGGCTGTCATCTTCTCCCAAGCTCGAGGTTCTTCTGAGTGCATGGTCTGTCCTCCTTCTAGTGCAACGGCAAGTTCTGACCGGCCAGGAACTTCTACTTGATAAAGTTCAACAGATCAGGAAGGTATGTGGAAACACAGTGATTTGCTATGTTACAGCCCCTCTCAATTGGTTGATGTCTTAATCCTATCCTCAATTGCTCATTACAGACGTCCCTGAGGCAGATGAACCAGACACGTTTCTACATCGTGGAGCACCGGAACTCTGTAGTGCAGGTGAACCTGCTGCTAGGGGGTTTTCCTACACAGCTCATCAGGGAAGACTACGCAGACCTGTTACGGGAGCACCTGGCCACCAAAAGTGAGTATAAAGGCTGTGTAGATGCATATTCTCGGCAGCAGTGACCTGCATACACAAGTGCATAGATGTTATTGGCCTCGTAGGTGCTGTGACACAAAGACCTCAGCTGCCTTTGAGGTCTGTCTGTCTGTCTGTCTGCTGTATAAATTTGTGAGTGTCACACCGGTCTGCAGTCTGGGGGTTTTGAGACCGTAAACTAGTGTCATATTGTGTTGGACAATGGACAAATGTTTGTGTGTCCGCGCTACCAAAATTTAAGGGGACTATTGAGAAACCTAGATTAAAGTAGTTTTTGGTGAAGTGGCTCTTTTGAAACTGGCAGGACTGCTTGTCAGTGTGAGGGACAGACCTCATTAAAGGTACCTGTTGGGAATCTTGCAAGATAAAGACTATCTGATCCAACCAATCATTTGAGCTGTGTTACTACTTGTAGCCTAAATCTGTTAATACTGTTGGCGGAGTGAAAGTGCCGAGGTTGTCTGGTGAAGTAATTGTTCTATTCAAGGATGGAGCTGAACTGATCCAGTGCTACGTCTGTCTTCCATCCACAGGTCACTTGGTCACTATCACCCATGTTTATTCTGAACAAGGTGGGTCCTGGAATGTATTTTTAAAAGTAATTGTAGTTTCTCTACACACGCCCACATTAGTAAAATACAACTTCCATTAAAAAATAGTAAAAATTCCAAGGGAAATTATTATGCCAAGTCACAACTGCAGATCTTAAAAGCATCTGTCCGTCCATCCATTTTCTTTACACGCTTGTCCAGTGCAGGCACAGGCAAGAATACAATACAATACAAAATAAATAAAGTAAAGAATACAAGAATACCACAAATATGAGACAAGCATACAAACAAATAAAGGATAAAAAGGTATGTATGTAACTAAAGTCAGAGTGTACATGTGTAAAAGGTGTGAACAGGCTACCGCACAAAGGTATTCATTTTCATCGATTCGTGGAGATGGATTGCCCTGCAACGTGCGGCATGCCTGCAGTAGGCGTGATCCCTGACCTTTTCACCTTGAACATGAGACATAAGAACCCGGAGGATTTGCTGAACTGTGATGTCATTGGCACACGGCTCTCTTTCACAGTCCGCCACGATTGTTGTCCGTTGTTCCGGTTGGTTTTGGGCCGTGCTGCTCTGTAGAATAACATTGTCGCTTCATTTGAGAGAGCCTACGGTGCTGCAGAATCGACATCCTCTGTCCTCTAAAAGGGGCTCTTGTTAGATGCACAATGCGGCACTGTGATGGACAGGGCTCCCTGCATGCACAGCTTGAGCGTTGAGTAGCTTTTTAATGAACACTTCCCATATTCTGTCAACATTCACTTAGCACTGGAGGGGCTTCTCCAATGTTAACGGCTGGGAAGCAATTGCTTGATCCGTATTAATGCGTCATAAGTTATTTAGAAGCACCTTTGTACTAGCCAGTTAACCAGACACTATGCATGCTGCAGGTCATTAATAAATGTTTTCTGGATACCCTTAGCTCATTGGTCAGCGGTGGTCACATGGGTGATTCTATGACTGTTTCTCCAATGTGTTCCAGGGGTTGTGGTCCTGCAGATCACCTGTTTCTCCGAAGCGGAGAGGATCTACATGTTGGCCAAAGACACCACAATCAATGGCAAGCAGCTCTACTCCCTGGTGATTCCCGAGATTATGGTAGGCATGCCGTCTTTGTTGCTTGATACAACTGTTTTTAATCGTGTGATGCTTTCAAATTGCGCTTAATGATATTTCAACCTATGCATATTTCTGATTCATCGCGAGTCTGGCCTAAGGTTTTTAAAAGTGCAGGGGCGCCCCCTACTGTAAACTACAAGCTTTGCACAGTACAGTGAAGTTATGGTGCGTTCCATTTGCCCTCGGAACGCAGATTCCGAATCGCATTCCGAGTTTTGAAGCCGGAAGTGATGACATGTGCGCTACCGTTTCTCAGAGAGCTGAGAAATATCTCGGAACAGCACAGAGGATCCCGAGTTCAGAATCCAAGATGGCTGTGGCCTTTATCAACAGAAGGGAAAGTTTTATGCTGTTTAAGCACCACTTCTCATTTGTGGCTCATTAAATCGGTCACACACACTATACTGTCCAACTTATCTGTGGACGTGTTGCTATGGAGTTTTATATGTAAAGCACTTTGCGTAATGTGTTATCAACTGATATTGCTAACAATGGCGAACAATTAACCGGGCTAGAATTGGATTTCATGATTAGTAAGATTATTTGTCGGATTTAAGGTAGTTCGGACTAATTGTAAGTGAACGAAGATAAAGGCCATTTAAACTGAGGTACCTTAAATCCGACAAGTTGTCCGGCTAAGCAAAAAATCTTGCTT
The DNA here is from genome assembly GCA_026776945.1 of Isichthys henryi. Taxonomy (NCBI): domain Eukaryota; kingdom Metazoa; phylum Chordata; class Actinopteri; order Osteoglossiformes; family Mormyridae; genus Isichthys; species Isichthys henryi. The sequence goes on from JAODJX010000015.1 coordinate 405,517, forward strand.
TTTCATATTAGTCCATGGTATTGCTACTATCTGTGGCAAATGGAACGCATCTGACTCGGTTTTCCCGAGTTTTTAGCGGATGTGATGTAATCTCGGAATCCAAAAATCGGATCCCAAGGCAAATGGAATGCACGATTAAGCTTATTTGAGACTGACAATATATCGTAAAGAAGAGTTTAAAATGCAATGTTTTTCAGCACGAGAAGTTACCACAAGGGTGCTGCCCTCTCCTGGTTTTCGTCAACCCCAAGAGCGGAGGATTGAAAGGACGCGAGATACTGTATAATTTCCGGAAACTTCTTAACCCACACCAGGTGTTTGAGCTAACTAGTGGTGGACCTCTTCCTGGGTAAGACCCATAAAACTCTGTCATGCTTCATTAAAACAATAAAACCCCTCGATTAGAAGTCTAGTTTAATATTATTTTTATGGTGAAAAAGAGCAGTCCTTCGTAACCACAGACATGATTATGAGTTCCACTAAAGAGATATCCAGATTATGGGTAGCCTGGGAGACTCCAGTCTTGAATGTTCTGATGAGTTATGAGAAAGTGTCTCATCTCACAGACACATTTAAGCGTTACGGAGATGGAAGGAGTCAGGATTTGATGAAGCACTCGGGGGGGGGAAAATGCACGATTTATGCAAATGATTTGGGTGCTGCATTATGAATCAGCGTCTTCTCATATCTGGCTGTCGAACTTCGAGTTCCTGGTCAGTTCTACTTAGTTCTAAACCTTGCGGAGAAATTTGCAGGTTCAAGTGAAAGGTAAGAACCCCCCCTTGTTTCCCAGGCTGCACACCTTTCGGGACCTTACACGCTTCCGGATCTTAGTGTGTGGAGGTGATGGGACAATGGGCTGGGTGCTGGGGGTGCTGGAGGAGGTGCGCCACAGACTGGCCTGTCCGGAACCCGCCATCGGCATCATCCCACTAGGCACAGGTGGGCAGCGTGCGCCGGAGATGTTCCTAGGACTGTTTTCGCCATGCCTCCCCAGTCTCGGTGGCAGTGTTGTAGCAGAAGTGGGAAGCATGCACCAGTCCTCTCCTTTGACCTTCACTTTTACGAGCAGATTAAAGGGCACTTCCTTACTTCAGGGAATCATCTGCATTCCGAGAAATGGCAACTTTAAAAGCGAAAAGGAAATCAAATATAGGTCAAACCGACCTATCTTCTTACTTGTGGTCACATGCTCAATTAGATCATCACCCTACCCCCCCCCCCCCTTTTCAGGAAATGACCTGTCTCGGGTACTCCGCTGGGGTGCTGGCTACAGCGGGGAGGACCCCTATGGTGTCCTGGTGGCCGTGGACGAGGCAGAGGAGGTGCAGATGGACCGCTGGACCATCCTGTTGGACGCACAGGAGATGTCCGATGAAGATAGGGGGAACGGCATTTTGGAGCCTCCTAAGGTAGCCCCCCCCCCGGGGAAGAATGCAGCCGGCCAGAATGCGAGGGCTTGTCCATGCCCGTGCCTGCACCATTTTACAGCCAGTGGCCACACAAATCAACTTGTCGAGACTGAGCCATCAAGCCTAGCTACATCATTTTTGGCCCCTTTATTACAGATTGTGCAGATGAACAACTACTGTGGCCTGGGCATCGACGCTGAGCTGAGTCTGGACTTTCATCAGGCCCGTGAGGAGGAACCCGGCAAGTTTAACAGCAGGTACTGGCCTTCTCAAGCGGCATAACCACCTAGAGACAGCCAGGCTAATCGCACCCAAGTCCTGACAAAGAGTAGGAGTTGTAGTGTAAAGCAGATATGCAAAATGCTGAAGTAAAATTTGTCTAGTGCGTAACACTTTACTGTAGCAGGGATTGAGTCTTATGATGTCACTTCCTGTCTTGTGCATTGTGCACTTCCTGTTCAGCTTATGTACGGATGTTATGGTCTAGAAGAAAAAGCCACACGTTGCAAATTGAGATTAAGATATTATTTGTGAAAATGTTTCTTTTTTATTATTTTTACAATAACAGAAGTGTTATGTGTGATTATGGGGCTGGTAAAGTGTGTGTGGACAATATTAGTCATGGGTGGCCACACAAATAGTTACACGGACATATTTTATTTACCCCTAGCAGGGCTTTCTATATATGTTTCAAGTTTTATTTATCATGTACACAATCATACACTGTACTTCCGTGTAGTTAAATGCTTTTTCCACCTGCTTCTGTGCATGCATGAAAGGATACACGTATGCAAAGAACAAGATAGTACAGACTTAATAAAATAATAAAAATCAAATGATTTGCACAATAGGCAATAATAATAAACAGTAAGGATATCAGTTGTAAAAAAGATGTGTATTAACAGTGTGAGATTGTATAAAGTTTTCTCAATCCGGTCCGCGGGGATCCCCAGATGGTCCATGTTTTGATCCCTTCCAGCTGGACTGGGTCGAAAAAACACTGGTATAAAGTGCGTAAAGTGGCTTGTTAGCTATGGGAGTCTGCGATCAGTGTACGAACTTTTTCTCAGTCTATAGCTAGAGCCGTAGAGCATGTCTGCATTCACGCATTTGGATGTTCATGCTTCGCCTGCAGGTTACACAACAAGGGCGTCTACGTAAAGGTGGGTCTGCAGAAGCTGAGCCACACGCGTAACTTCCACAACGACATCAAGCTGCAGGTGGACAAACAGGACGTGGAGCTGCCCAACATAGAAGGCCTCATCTTCCTCAACATCCCCAGGTAGGGAGCTCTGGTCTTCCCCAGTGTCGCCCCAATTGCCCGGTCCTTATGCTCCTCATGAATAGACGATGTCAGAACTTATATTCATGGCGGTGTATATGCATTCTCAGCAATGTTTTCAAAAATTTTAACAGCCTCTTTAAAATAAAAGGTTTTTTATGTCTGTTTTTTTGAGGCATTTCTAATCAGTTTTATGCCCGGTACTGTGAAGTACACACTGTGCAAATAAGGGAATGACTCTCAGCGATGTCAGATGGAGTTTGACATCAGGTGGGGGGAGCAAATTTGCTCTGGTGGTGGCGGTGGCAGGGCGGAAGGGGGGTGCAATGGGCACAGATACAGGTCACATCGTAAAAAAGAGCTGATGTGAGAGAGATTTTTTTTAATAATTAAGATTCATTTTTTTTTTTTTTTTAAATAAGACTAACACTGTTTAGCATGTAGTTTCATGGGGGGGTCACCAATACTGTGGGGGACATATCCCCCCTGTCGCCCAATTGCTGACATCCCCAGTGACTCCAGCCCACTGGTTCTCAAACTTTTTACACCACATACCAACTCAGATAATATTAGGCTCTCCGTGTATCACCAGTATGACTGACGTCATTGAAGGAGATACCTCCCTACACCGCTAATAAGTTTGAACACCGCTGCTGTAGCCCACGCGTGTCTCTGTGTCTCCCCCCTCCCCCCATTCAGCTGGGGCTCCGGTGCAGACCTGTGGGGCTCCGACAACGACTCCCGTTTTGAAAAACCCCGCTACGACGACGGCATGCTGGAGGTGGTGGGCGTGAACGGTGTGGTGCACATGGTGAGTGCTGATGCCGCTTGTCTCCAACGTGACCAATAGGGGGTGAAATTTCTCTGCTGAAGCTGTGCGATGATGATGATGATGATGATGTCGCCAGTGACTCAGTCTTCTTGTGTGCGATTCTCTTCCAGGGTCAGGTGCAAAGTGGGCTTCGCTCCGGCATCCGCATTGCCCAGGGCACCTACATCCGCATCACGGTGACCAAGCCCATCCCCGTGCAGGTGGACGGGGAGCCCTGGATCCAGGCTCCAGGACATATCATCATCTCAGCAGCCGGGCCCAAGGTCAGTGGTGATGATGTGGAGAGGGTACGTCGAGCCAGATTGATATCCACGGGTGGGAAGAAACTCCCAAGGTTCCTCATACACAGTTCCTCATCAGGAGTTCAGGAATCTAGTTCCTGGTGCTGTGCTCCTGGGCTGTCTCGACCAGGAACTTTTGTAGTTCCTGGGCACTTGTCTCGCTTTTCCACTACACGACAGGAAATGTGACCTTTATGCTAAATAAGCATGGGATACGCAAAAAGCTCGTAGATTATACTTCACATGAAATTTCATATGAAACTACACCGCCATCCCAAAACAATGGAGGAGATCATTATTAGTTAGGGGAATCTATCACAAAAGTCGAATATACAGGATAAAATTATATAGATCGATTTTTCGTTTCCCACGGAATAAAAAATGACGTTGCATTATTCTGCTAATAAGCACTAGAAGGTTCACTGGTGGTACCGGGGATATTAGACAGAAGTATGTTGGTTACCAGTTGGAGAAATATGGAAAAATATGGAGATGCAACCAATAAAGATAATTCATTAATGCATTTAATACAAATATGATACAAAAGTAATTCCATCTCCTCAATTTTTGCTTTACTATCTTTTTATTACTGAAGGCTGCGGAGTGCCCTCTTGTGGTAACATAACCCCATTGCCCAATTTCAGGTACGCCTGCTCAAGAAGACCAAGAACAAGCAGAAGAAACAGTCGGGCAGCTTGAAGGAGAACCCGACATCCAGTGAAAGGGAACACTGACCCTCCCCCCCGCCCACCCCTACCAGGGGTTCCACATTTAGACTTGAAGCTCATTGGTCGTGAATATAACAGCTGGACATACAGATGCAAGGTGGCGATCGCTCTGGCCTTCCCAAGTACAGGGGATTCCTGGATTGGCCAACCCTGGAGTGTCCAGGGTTCGAGTCGTTCCTTATGTCACGTTGTACTCCATGCGTCCGGCCTTTTTATGGCCGTCAAAGTGAAATTCCACGGTGTGTGTGACCGCTTGGATGCAGTTTCGTCAGAACTTTCATGTACTCAGATTCGTTCACAATTCTTGGACCATGCTGACCACATGCGGTTGGGGTCTTGGGTATGACTCAACCATAAAATGGCAGGACCGGCTCCGGTACCACAAACGTGATGTACCGAACACCTTGACAAGATTTACCATTAAGCTGAAGTAAGTTATTGGATGGGAATACGGACCACTGCCTGTTGCCACAAGGTCGTCACGTCCATGAGAATCAAGCTGGTATCTTTTCTTGGGCTTACCCGTGTGGCTTGCTTTGACTGATTTTGAGGATCGGCTCTGGTGATATGCACGGGTCAGCGAGTCTCAGATAGGTGATGGGTCACTTCCCCCGGTGTCAGATGGTTGAAGCCAGTGGTGTGTAATGACAATGAGCAATCACTCTTTTATTGAGACCAGACAAATCCTTTCCAGAGATACTCTGTGTATTTTGGTGTGTTATAGACAAATGTCTGGTGCTTTTTGTACACTGACAGGCATGCCTACTGAAAAGAAAGCCTGTCTGATTTCAGAGCTGTAGTTCACCAGATGAGCACATGAAGATGGTATTAGTACCTTTTTAGTCTTCAGACTTTCACTGTGATGTTTCACTGTCTGTTACATACAGTGTTTCAAGTGGCTTCAATTTAAAGTGGTCCTGAGTTTGCCGTATCAATTAATTAACAGGCTTCCTTCTCTTTCCATGGAGGTAACTGTTTTTTGAATAGTACTGTGTGTCCTTACGAAATATTTAATTCGGTGTTAACTTATGCGTGTAATGGCTGTGCGTATCGTGTTCTCACCAGTATCTGCATCTCTCTCCAATGATGGATAGCTTTCCGGTGGATGTTTGGATGTTCCTGAGGTTATCGGTTAGAGTTTGGTAGAAGCACAGGCCAAAAGATGCAGAGATGTACTGCTTTTGTGGGGAACAAAAAAAAAGTATTCGCATCTTTACAGACAAACGTGGGGAAAAAGAAAAACTAGACGTATTCCCTAAAAAAGCGGGCAAACCCATGAGTCTGAGACCTGATTTTTCCTAAATTGTTTTGCCGTGTTTAATGCGAGTGCGACTCCAGAAGCAGAAGGCCTTAGGAGCTTAACGCAGAAAGTTAGAGGACCAATGCTCAAACATTCCTAGATGTGACTCGTGCTATATTTGCATGTGTAGACCAAAGTGCGGTGAGTAAGTACATCTTCAGTACTCTGTTGTCGACTGTTCGTGAAACGCTTCCTACTTAGGAAGAGCGACCTCGTAAAACACGGTAGCATTACAAAAAATGTTGCTTCTACGTAACGGAAATGTCGTGAGAACGATGTGCTGGCTGGTCAGTGATCGAAGGGATCATGAATGTACCGATCCGCTGCCCTCAGTCATCTACCTCCTTAAGATGATCACTCCTGAATAGTTTCTCTGTTATAGTATTTGTCCAATTAGTTTGATTTCATCTGCAAGTGTCTCATAATTTCTTATATATAAAGTCATTCACACCCGTATGAATGTTCATAGTTATATAAAGAAAAGGGTGAAGGGCATGGTTGCCCTGGTAGGATTCCTGAAGTGCCAACGTACTGACCAAGGTTAAAGGTGAAATGTTGGTGGTTTTAAGTGTTGATTGGCTAATGAGACCAGGCGACCTTTTCGCCCCAAAAAGGCCCATCCCATTCTGCTTCCACTCAGCCCGAGTGCGGCCCTCCCTCAGTGATGCCTCCGCTCGGCGCCGCCCGCCTGCCCCCGTCTTTTTCCAGATCTCGAACATGACCATTGCAGAAAGGCGGTCAGTGGGGGCGTGGCCCGACCTCACAGGACACGGTCGCAGGTTTGGTGACCGAAGTAAATCTGCGTGCCTCTTGCTCGTGACTTTCCTTGCTACTCTTCTGTATCCTTGTTTTTGTTGTAGGCAGTATTGCTGTATTCTTTGGAGTTCAATTTAGTGTCCAAATGTCTGTATATTTTTGAAGAGTTTTTTTTTTTTTTAAACCGTAAAGAAAATTGCACTGACTGTAATGTTTTACAATAACATGAATGTCGAAATAACTATATAAATTAGATAAACTTACATGTTAAAAGGTTTTATATATATATATATATATATATATATATATATATTTATACATGTTAAAATTATTAGCACAGTTTGTACTGTCTTATTGTGCTCGTGTACTTGGGCCGGAAGGTTATTGTTTGTCAGATTGCAGTTTGGAGAACAAATGACGTTAGGTGGTTCCACTTAGCATGTCGTCTGCAGACTGGTATTTGCATTGCATGACTGCGTTCGCAATAACAAATACAATGACCAACAAACATAATCTAGGGTAAATAAAGTGCTTGAAAATGAAAACCCAAGTTTTCATATGCCTCATGACAAAAATCTTAACACAAACGATTTTGCCAAAATGTGGCGGAGAACAGCAGAGTGTCTGTATGTAAACAGAGTATGAAGAACAGGGTTTGTTTTGTTTTTAGTCAAGGTTTTGAATGTTTTGAGTCAAAGGGGTAGAAGGAACATCAGCTGCTATAGGCCAGCTGTTTCTTTATTATTTTCGGGATTTTCTTCTGACCAAATAATATATTTTTTCAACTTTCAGTTGTTGCTAGACAACATTTAATACAGCAAATACTCTGCATCAGAAGTGTCCCCTGAGCCTTGGTCCTGATAACTTTCAGGACCTCCTCAGTTTGATACACCCCATTCCCAGGGTCCAGAGGGGTGACCATTCATGGCCATGTCATTCGTTCTTGGAGGAACATCAGCGTGGATATTCCCCAAATCCTGAAGCAAACTGCAGATGCCCGGCCCCAACCTCGCCCCACATGGAACCAGACCACTCAGTCTAGTACCGAATTCAAACAGAAACCAACAGGTTTGCAGCGACCTGTGTGCGCAAAAATTACTTGACAATTACCAACCATTTAATGGTATTGAATTATGCAGTACAATTGACTAAATGTAGTTACAATACACAATTCATTGATTTAAAAAAAACTGCCAATCTGAGATGGGGTTCTGGGTGCCAGTTCATCGGACTTCCCCAGCCAATGGTAGCAGACCGTGACAATGATGCCAACACCATGTTTTACACAGGAAAGCATCTGGTAAACTTATTAAAGGAAGCTATTCTTATTGTCATTTAGATGCCCTTGGCTGTACTGCTAGCCTTGACATGTGCTCTTCCCGCCCATGGTGAACCATGCTTACACACCCGGTGAGGCGAGGGGAAGGGTGCGGGGCGCCTGAGATGGAGGCCTAGCCAAACTTGATGGCCCCGGCAAACAAAGTGATGAGCAAGATGATGGAAAAGCCTGTCAACAGGCCGGCGTTCTGGATCAGGAAGAAGATGATCTCTGTCCTCGTGGTCGTCTTCTGCTCTGACAGGATGGCGTTCATCTCTGGGAACTGGAAACATTGAAGGAGAGGAGTTGGTCATAAATGGAAGGATACTGGACACCTTGTCTATCCATATTCTGGGGATTGCAAACGGAACAGGATTAAGACTGCTGACATCTAACAGGGCTTCTCATGTCATTGAGCTTTACTGGAGGAGGTTGTTCGCTATTTATCTGTGACTAACACTTGCTGCAGAGGTGCTGTGCAGCGAAGTATGAAGCTGGCTAGCATGGAGAAACTGGTGACCCACTAGGTTCATTCAGTGGGGCCCTCACTTCAAGTCCTTGATTGGTCTTGAAATAAAACCTCGAGTCCTCTATGTCTGAGACCGAGACAAGACGAAGACCGCAAAGAAGTGGTCTCGAGACCAAGACCGGTCTCAAGTACTACACCGATAGAGAAGATGCCAGTTAATTGTAGGGTACGCATCCCAGTACATACTGGACTGTAGGGAGAATCTCCTCAAACGCATCCAACAAGGGGAAAACGTGTGAAATCCACATCCTCACAGCACTGGCAGGATTTCAACGAAAACCCTGGAGCCCTAAAGCAACAGTTTGTTTCGCCTTTAAGAAATCATTGTTGAAATCCACGGGTAGGCAGGGATGAAACCTCATTGACTAATGCTCCTAGACAGGTAAGAGAGTCAGAAAATTCATTATGATGTAACTAGAAAAAGAGTTAACTGGGTCTGGTCAAGACAACTGGTTGCCCTAGGTGGATCTGATGTTCAGAGGGTCAAGAGTTTTGCTCTTGCTTTCCGGCTTGGAAATAGTGATACATCAACGCAATCAACAGCTCCGAGAATAACGTGCTTCATTGCTTTCCTGAGTCCTGATTAACTACGGGACTCTTGTGACACTATAATAAAACTCTCACCAGTCATTAGTTTTGCCCATAGCTGTATCTTGTGAATGGAAGCGATAACCTTATCAAAGATGACAAGCTTGCATCCTGTTTTTCATTTTTTTTTTTATTGATGAATCTTATTTATCAGAGTTGTCGAAGTGGAAGCAATCTTGTTAACATGCTTAGGTTCACAAATACTTTAGATCATCTTCGACTAATCTAACATATAAGCAAACTTCTCTTGATTACACAGAAGGGCACGTGTCAGTTATAGTTTTATTAAAAGTGTCGTTCATGTGGCGGAAACAGCTTATCGTACATTTCTGCTTAATCTGGCAATCTGGACTGCACCGGAATGGCAGCATTTTACGATGGCAACTTGAGCCCGATTGCGTGTGAGTTTATGCGTGTGCTTTGGCCATTTGTTCCATTGATAGCAGCCATTCAGGGAACCCAACTGTGGCTCATATTTCACCTTCAATTTGACCAGAAGCTTTATGAAAGCTGGATGAACTTCAATGAAGGTGTAAAGTTCAAAATCTTGTTGCTGGTTGATTACATAAATCTGTTTGATTACTTCCTGTTATATTTTATGTTGTTAGTTCTCGGTTGGAGAAGTTTAGCCGATATTAACAAGGTACCCTAGGATATATCATAGCATTATGCTGCTGGGTCTGTTGACCACGCAGTGACATTGGTAGACGCGTGAATGTCGGTCCTAAACTCCACAATTGCTTGCTTACCATGTCAGCCAGCGCGATGTAGAGGAACATGCCTCCAGCAAAGGCGAAGATGATGTTCGGGGAGAAGTTGCTGCCCACCAGGATGCCCAGCGCCAGACCGAGGTAGCAGGACATAGCTGACAGCAGGTTGAAGAAGACCGCTTGAGGGATGCTCATCCCCGCACTCAGCAGTATCACAAAGTCACCTGCAGGTGGAGACATATCTCTATAGAGTCTGATATTGACGCAGAGAGAGGGCCTGATTTTTCAGTTTAAATCAAGGGTCCCCAGCTGGGGGACTCCACTCCCTATCTGGACCAAAGTACAATTTAGTCGTTCCCCTCGGCATATTTCATCTGGGGGTAGTGAACCTTGTCTTTGATTTTTTTGTTGATATCTATCCTTGGGAAAAATAGATGGGGACCCCTGGTTTTAATAATAACCAAACATAGCTTGTCCATTTGTGGATGTGCGTGAACTAAAACAGATGTAGCCTGTGACCTATGAAATGTTCCTGGACAATCCGAGTTTTCTACTTGCAGAAAAGCAGACGTGTAATTAGGCCCAAATCCAGACGCTACCCAGAAGTCAATTGGTAAAAGCCACTGGTGGGTTTGCAGGACAAAGAGTACGAGATGGGGTTCTGAGTTCCTGTCTCGCTCCGCCCTGGCCCCCCTCCCTCACCCAGCTCATGGGGAAACTCCTCGCAGACGATGGCAATGGAGGTGCTGAAGCCGGTGAGCACAGACACCGTGAAAGAGGCGCCGATGGCCAGGCCGTCGATGAAGTTGTGGAGCGCGTCGCTCAGCGAGATCATCCACGCCACTGTCTTGACTTTGGAGAGGTCTCTCCACTGCCGCCCGCAGAAAGTCCTGACCGACCTGCGTTCCTCCTGGGGGGTAAAACAGCCAGGATGTTGGGTTTTTTCTGTCTTCTGGAATATAACATCTTCAAATACAAGTTTCAAGCACAAAAATATTTGCCCTCTCAAGCCCTTCTGAAGCCCACAAGTTCTGAGCGCAAGTCGGCTACCTGATTCTTACTATTCAGTTCAACTCACCCCAAACCAACTCTATAGGGTTTAGGTCGGGGGATTGTGCAGGCACTGAAATGGTTAACAAGCTAGACTGTAAGCTCAAATCCCACCGGGGGTTCTGTTGTACTCTTGCGAAGGGTATTTTCCCAGAATTCACTAAAATATGCAGTTGTATGAATGATTAAGGCGTAACGACTCTAGTTTGTAACAGTGGTGTTATTTAAGGCGACTGACTCACTGGGGGTCTTTGCAGCTGCCACCTTAAGGGTATCATGATGTTTATCAGAAGAAAAAGTCACTATGACACAACTGACCGAGCTTCAGCTGTGTTCAAACGTAACTGACATCCCCTAGTCCCTGATGAAATTCTGTAACACTCATCTGCTACCCCCACCCCCTTAATAACTGTACAACGACAAACACAGCTGGGGCACACGCTGCAGGATGCCCTGCCAGGGAATGCTGACCCTACGGCTGTGAAATACGCAAGCACACTGGTCTAAACAACAGAGGGAGAGAGAAGGAGAGAGAGAGAACGCCAGGATCAGGCCACCACAGCAGTACCATTCCTAAGAGCCACACTTTCTGTGCCATATTGCCAAAGAAGTACGTCCAGTTTCAATATCTTGGCAGATACACAAAAAAACTAATAACTATTAAAGTTCCGCATATTTGTCTAGATGTATCCTTATTCCAGGTTATAATGCCAGTGGTCTGTGAAGTACTGTGGCACGGGACAGGAATGCTTATGAATGCGCAAACGGGTAATCTGATCCACAGGGTTTACAGGGTTATTTAATGCAGACAAATATGCGCGACACATTAGCTAGATTAGTCTTCTCAGTTGGTCCATGCACTTACTTAATGTAAAATTTGAATGTCTTTCTGGGAATTGACCGAGATGGAACTCTGACCCTCATGTTTATTAAATATGTGATGATTATGATATCTGAATTGTGGCTTATCGACTATCGGTGAGTGCCGATACCAACGCAAGTTTCAAAGTATGCGCTAAATGAAAATGTAATCGAACAAAATATACTACACTCCTGTTCAAAAAATAAATAAAATGGGCCACAGTTTGATGTTATGCAATTTGGGTTTGGCGCATTTTTTTGCCCAGAAGAATAAAAAAAAACAGGTGAATATGGTTTAAAATGTTTAAAATAATACAAGTTCCAGTTAACTTCCACTGCTGACCTCTGACTTGCTAAAAAGCTCATAGCATAATCATATGACCAAAGATCAGTGACCCACCCCCCCCACCAACACCCACAGCTGAGTAACCAGACAGCCACTAGCAAAAAAACATAAACATCACTGGAACAGAAAATCAATAAAGTTTGGGACTTCACAACAGTACTGGAAACTGGATTCCGGTAATAAGAAGCTTACGAGTATTCTGGGAATAGGAACTGCAGTGTGTATGTACTGGAATTATCAGTCATTGTATTTCAAATAATGCAGAAATTATCCATCTAATAATATTAACAGATAGATAAGGCCTGTGCCTTCGCTGACAGAGCAGCGCAAACACTTCTGGGCTTCACACTGCAGAATGACCGACTCCAGGCCCTTTCCAGAGTCTGCCCTGCCAGCCATCCGTCCAAAGTGTCCAACATTACTCCGCAAACACGCAGTCCAGTTGTTATCTCATCTGGCTAAACATGAACTAAACGGGACGCCTTCGGAAACCCGTGATCCCATCAGGATCGTAGTAGTACTGGGCACACTGCAAATGTCACCTCTCCACCATAGAACTGGCCCATACCTGCCTCCGGCCAGTGAGAGCGGGCTGCACTGTAAGAACCAAAAATCCCACGTATTCTATAGCTACATAAACAAAACCTACAGTTGGACTCCGGATATTATGCACAGCAGCAGTCAGAAGTCTGGATACACCTATTAAAAATCATTCGTTTTACGTCAAGATATTGACCCTAAGCAAATCTTGAGGTTATGTAGTAAGTGTTAGGTTGGATATTGGCAAACTTTTTGCAATTTTACTTCCTCTCTCACTTTACAAATACGATCCTAATTTTTAACATTAAAACAGAAGTATTATCGAAAGCGCAATAACTGAGCTTAATTTAGCCACAGAGGCGTAATGATATTGAGCAGGGGTCCTCAACTATTTTTGTTCAAGGGCCGAATTCCATGAGCGACACAAAGCCAAAAGTCCACTGTCTTTGAAAGGGGGGGTCAATGTAGTAGCCAGTCTTTTGAATGAATATTAAATAAATGACCTAATGCAAAAATCTTAATATTAAATTGTTCATTCTTATTTTTCACGGCATCAAAAAGTAACTTTTTTAAAACCTAATTAAAGGTTTTTAACTAAAATGAAAAAATATAGGCTTACAAAATATAAACCAAAATGTTTCGTACCCTAAGTTATGATATATGAAGGATTTTTTTTTCTATTCATTTTTAAAGCTATTTCTGGATTTATAATAAAATTCTGTATGAATATATCAATAACTTGTTAGCTGTGTTAGGGTTACTATCAAGCTAAAACACATTAGCTGTGTTAGGCTAATAAACTTTAATAATGAAACTATTCCAGTCTAGCAACACTGAACCAATTGAACGTATCACTGGTTTAGCTGTCTGCATTGCCCTGTTCAGCAGTGAAATATTAATATATTTTGTGAATTATCATATTTTCTGAAAAGGGCATGTGGTTACATTAATCAAGAAGGGTGGAGATAACTGCCCCTCCTGTCCCCTGTACACACAAGTGGTCCTGACCATGAACTTCTCCATCGCCACCTCATCTCGTGAACAACTAAAGAGATGGAGTTCTGTGACAGATGACCTGACCCCCACGATCCTCGAAGCTAAACTCTACAGAGCTGGGTTGGGGTGTATTGGACAGAATAGTGCAAGCAAGGTAGCCAACGCGTGCCCAGAACTTATGGAAACTTCTTCAGGGCCGTTGGAGAAGCATCCCAGGTGGCTACATCTGGAAGCTGGCTGAGTGAATGCAGTGCTCTCACTGAAGCAAGAGAGAGCTATTTCAAAGAGTATAAAATTTGAAAAAATATACTGGTTGCTGCAAAATTTGATATGTATCACTTCACTGCCTCAAAGCCTTTTCATATAAGGTGAAAATCATAGCTAAAATAGAGACAAATGCATTAAAAGTAGGTGTGTACAGACTTTGGACTGGTATAGTTATTTCCCTGTAAACCAAACAAATCAGGGTATGAACCAATGGGTTACACTGTAATTCTCTTGGGAAGTACCAACGCTAAATGCATTACTTAGACTTTGGTGTAAAGAAGGCCTGACCTGATATCATGCAGAATGAGGATGAGGGACTCAGCTTGTCAGTTACCCCCATCAGGGAGTGGCTAGACAACATTAATGTTACGCAGCAGCAGTACAATTCCGAAGGCTCTCTCTCACGTGCTCTGATGTTTCCATGTCTACCGGCTCGTCGAGAGGCTGGGGGGTGACGACGGCCTTGTCGCTGCAGAAGCTGGTGATGGTGATGACCTCCCCATTGGGGCTCAGGTCTCCGTTGTGGTGTGGGTTGGTGGGGAAGGATTCCGGGGGGGGCAGGTGACTGTGCCCATGCTGCGGAAAGAGGGACGGACAACACAAACTAACCTCTTCTGGGGCAATAAGTTACGGGAAGGGGTACTGCAGCATGGGCATCCTTCAAATTTACTGCAAAATTTTGCAACTGCTAGTCGAACTGAACATGACAGAACAGGTAGTGGCTGGTTATACCCCCCATCGAAGGACATTCATTCTCTTAATGTGATTTTTGGCCGGACGCCCTGACATTCACACTACTGCTCTGCGTCGCCTTTCAGGAAGTCAGCAGCAACTTAAAATCCTACCTGGTGCTCTGTTTTTAAAGACATCTTCAGTATCTTTTCCGTGAAGAAGAGAAGATAAAATCCCCCAAATATTCCAACGGCTTTCAGAGTGTAGTTGTCCAGCTTTGGGTCAAATCCTAAGGCCTGCATTTAGTAAAGGGTAGAAATTAATTGCAAAAAATGTTTACAAAAAAATTGAAACCAAGAGACCACGCAATTAAAGCTTCTGCTGGCAGAAGTCCGCAATGTGAGGCAGGCTGCTTCCAGGCTCAAAGTTTCTAAGACAGCAGTTCTTAAGAACAAGGTGAAGCAGGAAACACTGGAAGTAACCAAAAACTAGCCAGGTAGAGGGCAGAAGCAACTTTCCAGTGCCGGAGATGCCTGTCAACTTATCCGGCAGTGCCTCGTAAATCGTGGGACGACCTCAACTGACCCTCGAAAACAATGGGAAACACTGCTAGGACAATTTCTAACAGGCTTCTAGAAGCAGGACTGGAGACCCATAAAGCAAGGAAGATGGGAAGCAGGGAAGAGCCGGGCTGGAGTTTGCAAAAAAAATGTAGATTTTATCCATAAATGAGTGAAACACAATTTTACTGTGGTCTCTTAATTTGTGTGTGTGTGTGTGTGTAGTATATATATACACACAAAATAATAAACAGTATTAAAACTGTCTATAAATTCCATAAATAATAAAACTACACATTTCTAATCCTCATCTTCCGCTCCGCTGTAGTCCCGGCGAGCGCCATAAACACCGATCGGCAGCAGCGACTGGCACGCCTGAGCCTAGCTCATGCGCCACTATCTGTCAAGGTCAGGGTGGCCCAGACAGCGAGGTGCCGCCCGGGTCACTCACCTCAGGGATGAGCTGCAGCACGGCGTTGGAGAAGAGCGTGCCGATGGCCAGGCCCACGAAGTAGGTGAGCACCTTGGGGAAGTAGGGCTTCTTGGTGAAGGGGATGAGCGCCAGGCCCAGCAGCGAGAACAGGTTGATGATGGTGACTGCCAAGGCACCATAGCCCCACACTACGTATGGAGTGGGGAGAGAGGAACCTCCATTACCCACAGTAAGTGTCATAATAGCGGTGCTCCACAGATTGGCTGTCAGGCACATACAAGGGTAATGGCTGCAAGATCAGAGGCACCCAAGTGTATGACGCCGTCTATGGGGTCGGCACAAGGACCGGGGTAAGTGCTGGAACTGCAGCATTCTCCATCCTACAGGACGGTCTTTTGCATGAAGACTTGGCCGCACTGTCCAGACATTATACCACAGGTACGGCATTTTAACGGTATTTTCGAAAACAACACAATTCCCGTGTTTTGAAATCTTGCCGGTAAAACTTACCGACCTGTAGGTCACCCACAGTAAAACTTACTGGATCACCCAGCCCCCGTCCCGTCTCCCCACCTTAAGATTACAGAGTGCCGCAGTATGCCCAAAAAATCCACAATACATCATGTTACTGTAATATCACTCAAGCGCAATTCTATGGTTGTCTTTTCCGAGAAATCAGTAGAAACTTGACAGTTACATCAAAAAACACTCCTGCAGAAATGTCAATTTTGATCAAAGCGTTTCATGCTTGAAGCCAGTGTTTCTCAACGTGCCTGTACCAGGTATTTGCCACTCTTGATTGACTGGGAGCTGGGAGGGAGCAAAAATGTGCACTGTCTGGGAGGGAGCAAAAATGTGCACTGTCTGGGAGGGAGCAAAAATGTGCACTGTCTGGGAGGGAGCAAAAACTCTTGGGGTCCCTGAGGACTGGGTTGAGAATCACTGTTCTAAGGAACATCTTTAATATAAAAAACAAGCATAGACCATTTTATGCAAAATTATTCCATAGGCTCAGGTGTTCTCTCTATGGCCTTTGTTCATCGCAGGCAGCAACAGCAATGGGTGAAGTAGACCCTAGACCGGATGGTAATGTAGAGCACATATGCCAGTTCAGCTAATTGGGTAACTTTGGACTTTGGAGGAAACTGGAATACAGAGGAAAGCAGGGAGACACATGGCATTCATGCACACTCCACACACGCATCCCAGGAAGTGTCAGACAGGACTGCTATCCACTGAGCAGCCATGGGACCCTATGCACTGTCCCCCCCCCCTCCCATAAACCCACACAAACCCATTAACCCTGTCATTATGACTCCTGGGCCCTTGAGAGGGTGGGGTGACAGAAATCACCTGAAGAACGAAGTCTAATGCACGGACTGCAAGTACAAAAGGCACGCTTGGTGCGTTCAGAGATTAATATCAGGGTAATAAACGCACTGAACAGATATAATGCAGTAACAGAGCTCTAATCGGGGAGAGATACGCGTGTCATCAGTTGTTCTTGCGTCGAGCTAGAAGCCACCAGACTTCTGAAGCTGGATGTGTTTGAGCTCATAAGCAGGGGTGTTGTGCTATGCGGCTTTAAGTGGATTATCGACTGTCTTGTTTGGGTACCACACATGAGACCAGCAACATGACATCCCCCAAAGCTAAAGAAATTGATTAAAATAAATGTGATTATTTTAATTTAATCTAACCTCTGGATATGTTTTGCAGTGAGGGTGCCTTCCATACCTTAACATTAATTATTTTTAAATTTACTCGTTATACAGTTTCCATCAGGGTTCATTTCTGAAATTTATGATGCATGACCGTATATACATTAAAAACACCATATGACTCTGTTCATTCTTCAAGGGAACCATTAGTGACTCCTCTCACGAGGTTTATTCTCGGGAAGAGCCGCGTGTCCTCCAGGACTCACCGTGGTAATCAGCGGCCCTGTGCCTCGCGGCAGGGGCAGGGGCAGGGGCGCGGGCGCAGGAGGGCATCACCGCCTGGCCGAGGATGGCGGGACATAGGCGCTCTAGATGGTCGGCACTCAGCTGTGCGTTGACGGGCAGCCCGTGCTCTGCCAACATCTCCGCCGCTGTCGCGCACTGGGGGGGGGTTGGAGAGGGTCTTGATCCCAGAATTGTCAGGCGTGCAAATATCTACTCCCCAAATTAACACTAGAAAAATCTTTATTCCATTTTTCTCTTCATAGCTATTTAAGTATTACATGGTATCGGAAGAAAATTTAGAAAAAGCTAATTTAGAAAAAAAAACTCACCGATTGTGAGATTATATTACATCAGAATGTTACTGAATGACTGTCGTTCAGAGTTTTGCATTATCAAATTGTAACAGTATGTTTCAGTTACCCGTGGACTTGTTCTGCATGGTTGCACGAGGTTCACTGTGCGTTCTGCTTGCGTGTCACTAAATTAATGATTAATCATTAACAATAATGACTTCATAATTTATATCAAAGCTTTAAAATGTATAATAACTCATGTTCGGCGCGCGTGTGTGGAGATGACGTAATTAACTACCGCATTTTAGCACATTTTGTTCGCACAGAGTAAACATACATACTCTTGATCGACCGCGTGGTTTCTATTGCAATGTAATATTAAAAGTAGTCTCGACCACGTCATGTTGAGAGGCTTTTCTATAAATTATGTGGCGCACCGTTGTAGGTCCAAAATCAACTCTCCGGAAGCCTGAAATGTCGTAGATGACTTGGCAAAGACACCTACTATTTTATGAATAACTTCTATTTTTTTGTAAATCGCAAAAGATCCCTTCATGTTAGGTGAACTCGTCATGAAAACATGGCACGCAGGACATTTCATATTTTGACTAAGATTCTTTCCAATTCTGTTTTTTTTCCCCCGAATTAACTCTGAAATGACTAAGGGGACAATGTTTGCATGAAATCAAAACCTAAATGAGGGATATTTTTGGCCTATGAAATATACAATGTCCAGTTATTTGAACTGGTTTATGTCAGGTTACATTTTAGGCATATGGATCTCGGTGTCTAGTTTTTTTTTTTTACGCATATACTGGTTTTACCAAATCATCATTCGATGGTCTAATTGTTGAATAAGGTGACGAATGCAAAGTCGAAATTTCGGTGACCGTACCTTTGCATATAGGGACACACCATCCAAAACGCCAGACGCTCCTCCGTCACCAATGATCCGTAGCATGTTGTCTAGATGGGCGGTGGAAACCGTTCCGTTTTCCCCATAGTAGCGAACGATGTCTTCTAGCACCGCAGATCCCCTCACGGAAGCGTCGGCTGTCGAAACGTGCAGGGCTTCAATTATAACCATCGAGCACGCGAATGCGAAGTGGATGAAGATGGTCATATTGCACGTATAGGCTCTTGTCTGTCCCATTATGCAACTTCGTATTTCATGTGATCTTTTGCGAGAATTTATTCATTAAACGAACATGTGCGATCAGGGTATCGGTGGCAGTCACACGGAAGAGGCGCCCGAGGTGACAAACTTGCGGCGCCAGGCCAACGAAACTCCGGATCGATACAGGTGCGCTGCTCGATCGTAAGACTGTGCGGGTCCCACCTCCGATCTCAGGTCCATACTTCAGACACCAGCCTATTTATCTACTCACCGCTTAACTCACAAAGTAATCTTATTGCACGTGCATCCCGGCGGTTGTTTCACTTAAGTCTCCGAGCAAAAGCAAACACTGCAGGACCAATGCCTCCACTTGTGGTTCGAAGGTTACCTAACCCGTTCAGTACCCCCACTCCGATGTTTTTTATTAGCGAGGTCTCTAGATTTTTATCGGCTCTTTAAGGAAAAGGTAAAATATTATTAGTGAGCGTCTTCTCGTCACAGAAAAGCCTGCTGGAACTGGAAAACTGGTTTAGACCAGAAACGCGCGGTTACTGTATTTATTTTAACTTTACATCAGTTTATTCATACGTTTTTATGTGCTCGCCCATGTTTATGTGGATGGATACTAATGAAGTTTTAAACGAATGATCTCACCTGACACTTCATTATACTGTGATACAAAGCAGTAAGTATTCTCACATGACAGGCGTTGAATGACCATAGAGTTTACTAAATGACAGGATTAAAGCGATTTAAATATTATCTGGGAGGCAGGAACCAGGGGGATGGGGGATACATGTACCCCCAATATTTAATTTGGCTTGATTCGCCCCCCTCTAAAAAAATATACATTTATATTTCAATTAAGTTATGTTCGCCCAAAGTCATAGTCTCTCATATGCCATTGTATACAATAGATAAAAATAATGTACTGAAATTCATTATGGACATTGTATATATATATACATTAAGTAGTTGTCATGTTACAGTCGATCTTAACTGAACAACCAAACAGGTATTTTTTCGTTCTCTTCAGGCCTACCTTTAAATGGATTGCATTTAAGTCACAGACGAATGCGTAATTCAAATTCTTCTGCTTTAATTATCAAATAATTGCATTCACGAGGAATGACATTAAATCTGAAAATTGTGTATTAAGCATGATACGTATTGCTTTACATATTTATGCTTTGCCTTTGCATTAGGCTGTCTCCTAAAATGCACGAGTGACCACTGGAAAGTTGTCGACCGGGGAGGGGGCAGTAAAAGTTGTCAAACGTGTGTTCATGCAGTGGG
>JAODJX010000015.1:433562-452432 GCA_026776945.1 Isichthys henryi
TGTGTGTCTGCGTGTGAGTGTGTGTGTCTGCGTGTGAGTATGCATGTGAGTGTGTGTGTCTGCGTGTGAGTGTGTGTGTCTGCGTGTGAGTGTGTGTGTCTGCGTGTGAGTATGCATGTGAGTGTGTGTGTCTGCGTGTGAGTGTGTGTCTGCATGTGAGTAAGGGTGCTAATTACCAGTGGCCTCCATGCTGTCCTAGTGGTTTCTATAATAACTTTAGCACCATTATGAGGGGCAACATAGACCAATTATTTTAATGAGGAAATTTTTATTGAGTCGGTGTTGAAAGTGAAGGTGGGGGCCGGGGTGGGCCCAGGCGACGGCCACACCGCCTGCTGCATCATGGCTGCCCTTCGCAGGGGGACTCCACACAGCACAGATAGCTGTGCTTATCAGAAAACTCAGAAATTTCCTGTCCTATGAAATCACCAGCATGGCTGCAGTCAGGGTCCACAGCGACTGTGCTGATACACAGCTAGAGGAGACAGGAAAAGAGATCGTTTACCTCCACATTGTGTTTGTGACACACGACTGGGTGATAAATGAGGTAAAATAATATATGTAGTCACAGCAGATACAGATATGCAGGAATGCCGAAATGCTTCATAACCAATGGATTTCCATTTGCAGACACCAAAGCCCATAGGACCATTTTAATGGGACATGCCCACTGGGCTTGTATCTAATCCCATATCTGCCACTGCTGGGGTTCTGAATGCATGTAGCCGCAACTGACTAGGGATGTGAGGGCTGCAGTAGGATAGGGGATGTCTGCCCACAGTCAGCCGGGTCCCCAGCGTGACAGCATGGGCCGCTTCTGCACCGCATGAAGGGTCACTTTCACACGGCATACCAGGTCATTTCTGCACGAAACGCTAGGTCCCTTCTGCACGGCATGTTGGGTCACTTCTGGACGGCACATTGGGTCACTTCTACATCACATGTAGGGTCACTTCCACACAGCACGTCGGGTCACTTCTGCGTGGTATGTTGGGTCACTTTCACACGGCATACCGGGTCATTTCTGCACGACACGCTGGGTCAGTTCTGCCTGGCACGCCGGGTCACTCTTGCATGATACGCCGGGTCAGTTCCACACTGCACGCTGGGTCATTTCCGCATCATGGGCAATGGCAGGAGCACACCAAAGCCCTCGCACCCCCCCCCCAGCTGTCTTCTGGCTTTAGTCACTATTCACTTACACTGCTGTCACCCTAAAAACTGTGGCCTGTTAGGAAGAGCCACTGTCATTCGCTTTTTTTAAGCAACCGCACTAGGAAAGACACTATATTAAGAAGTGTAACTGAATTGTGCACCTTAGGATTCATTCCTGTCAGTGCTAGATCAGTGTTTGCCTAGATTTTGTAGTTAAATATCAAAAAGCTCACATGTTTTCCTGAATGACATGTGCAGGAAGTCTAAACTCAGCTTGACTGACACTCTGGGTTAATATTTATTACAGGAACAAAGACAGGAACAAAGACGTACCCTGTGGTTCTGTGGATCACCACCTGTGTGTAGTCATTAGCTTATTACCAGTTCTAATGAGCACTGACTACAACCTCGGTTTCTGCTGTGTGCAGATTGCAGTGACGCATGCCCGGGGGGAGGGTCACCTACATACGAATACAGGCGTGCTGTCAGCAGTGACAGAGTCTCGTCAGAATTGCACCATACAATATCGTGGCTTTCAGCTGGAGCTCTGAAGGAATTTCAACTGGACAGATTTGAATACACCCCCCATTTCAGCATCTGACACAGCGAGGGCTGAGTAGGCAGCCGCCCATTTATTAGCTGGATGTGGGGCTGCAGCTTTTGTGAGCACTGAGTTCTTCTCCTCTGCGATTTACACGAGGCTGCTCTGTACACCTCCTGCCTTTGTCAGACTCCCCTGCCTTTGTTCTGTCTGGGTTAGTATGCAAATGAACCTCGGAAAGAGAGATGGAGGAATGGTAATCATAGCAGATATCGAGCTGTAGCCTGCCCCCGAAGCACGCGTTAAAAAAAACAACATGTAAATGCTGCTTATTTAAATTGCAAATGAGTTTCTCATTGACACAGTTGAAGTCTACTTTACAGAAAAAAAAAACTTTCTAGCACTTTTATTTGAGGAAAAAAACGTGCTGCCATTCCCTTCCTCCTTTCTTGTAAAACAAAAAAGGCAAAACAAAACAAAACAAAACAAAACAAAAAAACTCTCAGATGGAAGTCAAATATTAAAATGGCAGGTTTCTGTTCGATTGCGATTTCTGTTAGCTGTTCACTTGGGGCACCTCTTCACGTTGGCGGGCTCCGCATGGCCCTACTCTGGAGTGACGACCCAAATGCATCACCCTGACAATCACTCCAGCGGTTTCGTCTAAAGGAATATTGGTGAAAGGCATTGGCATCAGTCTGGGCGCCGCATGCAGACGGCTCTATAAGCAGGCATGCGGCATTTTATGTTGCAGGTGACCAACCGAAGAGGGCCGAGGTCAGGGACTGGAATATGCTGGACTGACTGATCACCGACGCAGATGCAATTTACTCTAATAACCCAGCTGAAACCTGCTTGTTATTTTTAATCAATAACTTCGGATGACCTAGAAAAAAAGTCAAAGATTGAGCGGATTCAGGTATCACTTAAATTTTCAACTGAATCGGTGACTTCATTGACTGATCAGACTCAAACCAAGAGAACAGAAGCACAATAAAATGAGATGCCACCTTAAGCTACAAGACAAATTGATGAAGATTTTGAAAGATACACCACAAAACTTCTTGACACTATATCTCCAATTAGACTCTAGTATTAAATTGACGTGAAAAACGGTCAAACCTGTTAATTGCAAACCTGCCACAATCACAACTAAAACAATTAGACCAAAATACTATTAACATGCAGCAGATGTGCAGTAAACAGCCAGAAAAGAGACCGGTTCACTGTGAGACCATGCTACTCAATCTCTTACAGTGCCACGGCCCCCTGTCATGCTGCTGAACTCCAGGCGTGGCGCAGAGGCCAGAAGGCAGTACCAGCAAGTCAGAGAAATTGAACTCGCACATGCATATCAAACAGAAACACATAGAGCCTACATTCGGAGAGTCAGGCGGCATCGCTCTGGACCAAATAGCTATGGGCACACAGATTTAGTGTGTGTGCAAAATGCTCCTGGATAAACAAACTGCAGTTTGTTCTGGATGACTTCTGTTAGGTGCTGATATCGGTGACGTCCCCTAAAATGACTGAAAGAATCTGAAAAGAGTCTTTTGTCATCTACCTGCTCCATGTGTAGTTTTGGATGTGGGCTCATGTACCTGTCTGTTGGGATCCGTTCTGCGAAATCTGCTGGTTCCTATGCGTGCTGTACTGGACTGGGGTGGTCCTGTACTGTGTACTGTTTGAGGTAGGGTACTGGCCGGATGAGAAGTAGTACATGGGCACCTGTGGGGTGGAAAAGACAGAATGAGGACAGAGAGGGGCTGCACATTTACAGACAGGGACTTAACAGTAGCAGAGCAAAGGGCAAGAACTGCAGGCGTGGATCAGCAGCATGGGCCAAGGAATTCATTCTGAAGATGCAAGAGTGGGAAAATGATTGGTGATCTCACTCAGGCAAGCTGGGACTAAAACATGGGGGACGTAAAGGGGACGTGGTAGAGGAAATGGCCGCGGCGGTCGCAGTCTGTCAGCCCACTTTGCCTAATCCGATCCGATGCTGCACACTGATCAAAGCAGGGGGCATCCGGTGGCAGAGCCCTGACCCGCTACATAGCATTAGCTACCTGTGGCAGTGCGGAACAGCTACAGTAAACTGGTACATCCAGCTGGCAAAGCTCCTGCTCTCTGTAACCTCTGCACAGCAATGTCCGCATATCTACATGGCTGAAGATGGAAGCGAGCAAATAACACTCTCCTTACACTGCAAGCCGGGGAGTCAAGGGAACAGAGTGGCTGGGAGGCGTGAGGGCACCTCTGGTGGCATTAAACAGGTATTACAGACCAATAAAAAAGTTGGGAAACGATAAAAAGATACCGCATGATGAGATATATGGTCGTCATACGCAGTGCAGAGGCTCCATTCACACAGCATGTAATAACACTCTCCTGCACTGCTGCACCATCATTTTATACTTTTTATAGCTCCAGCCAAATAATTGTTGTTTTGAAGTATAAGAAAATATTTTCTAAAAAGAGTTGAATCCTTTCCTTCTAAATAAATCTTGAAACACTTAAAAGTAAAAGCTGCAGATTTTCTATAGGACTCGATAGTCTACAAACATTTTAGTTTTAAAAAGTTTTGTGGAACAATTTTTTTGTAGCTTCTTACAAACTTTCCCCGGTGGTTCGCATTAGCTTGGCAGTTTTTCCTGACTAAGGACTCTGCTGTTATAATTGGCTGTCACCTGTGACTGAAAAAAAGGTAGGAGGGGGACCGGGGGAGGGAGGGGGGCTAGAATGATTGCAGCCCCCATTCCAGCTGACAGCAAGTGACGGTAAAAATCGTGCCACTGAAAAGCCCAGCCCCCCCCCCAGAGATGAGGCGGCTGGTCTATATGGAGACGGAAGACGGACCCCGTGATCATGGCTGACAGCAAATCAGCCAGCCCCCGTGTTCTACACGTTCAAGTCAATTACAGGTAATTAATTGTCACCGGTGTCACCCGGCTCCCTGACGGGACTCCATGTGCAGCCATGTTCAGGTCTCTGGGGAAGACGGGGGGGGGGGGTACGTGCCAGAATAATGTTGAAAAATGAATTCTAAATTTGGGGAGTGGGTTATTCCTTGTACTGAGAATCTCTCCTGTGGTCAGGTTTTTTGGTCAAACCAGGCTGACATTTTTCTTATACGCTAGTAATTCTTGACACAAGAACATGAGTAATTGGTCAGATCTACACCTATTCTGCCTGGTTTTTGATGCTGAGGGTAGAATTTATGGGTAAAAACCTGTAGATTAATATTCTGTTCAGAGGCGCCGTCCTCCTATTGTGCGCTGCTGACTTTCTACAAAAAAACTGCATTATTCTGTATATTCCGAACAAGTTTTTTTGAATCAGTGTTAAGGGCAGCAGGAAGGGTGCGTCTACCCCCGCCTCCCAGTTCCCCCTCCGATCTTGCTAGCCACCGCTTATCTGTCACTCTCCCCGCCCCCACCGGCTTCGCTTTGATTGGGAATTTCCTGTCACCTCAGTTAACAGGAAGCGATCACTGCCGTCACAGAGGAAGACGGGAGGCGTTCGGTGTACCGTCCGTCTTTCGGCCTACAGGCAAGCAGCTGGGGTTCTGTGCATTTGAGGACAGCACAGCTGCTGTTTCCGTGTAGACATATAGCTCCGGCTATGGGTTTCCTTTTTAATTCAGAATCTAATTCGGACGTTTTCATTCTCTTTCCGGAAAATAAAAGCACCTGCTACATTTTCATCTTTTTTCTTCAGACTGCTGGCTTTTCCTTGAAGCTTCCCTTCTGGAAACAAAGAACCGTTGCTCCATTTTCTACAGAATTTGAACCACAAATAGAGTTTCGGTTCATCTCGGATGGGACATGGCAGCCTATTTCAGAACAAACTTTGATGCGGTTTTAAATCACTGGGTGTCCTAACGGTCAGGGAGAAAGTCTGTATGTAACTAATAATCCCTGATAATTCCTAATAATCCCTCACGCTCCATATAAGTGGGAATGCAGAGAATTCCGGATGTTTCTCTTGATATCATGTATGTCTGGTATATATAATTTACATACATGATTTGGGAAGATTGTAAGAAAGCAGTTCTTAGAACCGAGAAACGTGTCCAGAACATGGTGTGGTGGCAGCATGTCAGTGAGATGCGCCAAAGTCACTGGGAGGTGTTTCCTGTAGGTGAGTCACAGTAACTCAAAAGTGGCTGAAAAAAACACCCTGTTATTGTAAAAGTATAACACAAACAAAGGGGTTTTCTCACTTTTTTCTCTTTATTACTGTTGTTTTCCTTGAACAATGGTGGCTCTGTAATTGTGTTGTGACAGATGACAGGCACGCACACATACACACACACACAGAACCTTCTAAGAAGAGTCTAGGAAGTGGACCTTAAATGAAGACCACACTTGACGCGCATTTCTACCCGACGGGTAGATGTTTCCCAATCACGTGTTGTGCCCTGAAACATCCACCGCTTATCGCGAAAACACCAGCACTTCCTGTCAGATTGTTCGAACGCCTTCCGTAATATCAGAGTTTAAGTGTGATCTCCCCCCCCCCCCCAAGAGCTCCACTATTGCATGTGAAATGTATGCAGTTAAAGTGGAAATGTGAAAAATTCTCTCTGCTAAACATGCGTATTAATCAAAAAGTGATGATAATCTCTTACTCAGGTTTGAAGTGGTCAGTGGGTGCAGTGAGCTGGTATTTACATGAAAGGATTCATTAAGGCATATGAGGTCATGTTCTCATATTACAGATTTTTCACGGTAGTGTCACTCTTCACACCTACGTTGACATTTCACACAAAGGCTCGTGGAATGTTTTCACCGATGTAATCGAATTAAGAAACACAGTCAACTCTCCTCCGTTTTCGAATAATGGTCCTGTAATCGGAAATCCCCGCTTTGTCAAAGCTCCGAATCTGAGTGTGCACCTGCCAGTGCTACTTCCAAGAAATAAGCACTGGATCCCTTCATCCTGACTCATGCCGAGGGGCCTTTTGGAGGCTAGAATCAAAACTCGGCCACCGCCGCACTCTGATGCGCCTCATTGATGTTACCTTTCTCCTCAGTTGCTTCTCACTCAAAACTGAAATCGTACCCCAGACCCGAAACCATCTGACCAATCAGAATCCCATGCACGAGTGAGTTTCACGATGAACTGTCTGTGACAGGGCCTCTGTGATCTGCAGTAGTTTTTCATGCTTGCATGCTGTCTTGCCAGATATGTAACTACCAGGGCCCGGCACGCGTGGTGGTGCAGCTAGTGACCTACTCCCAGAGTCCTCACCTCCATGCCCATAGCCTGGTGGGAAAGCAGTGCGACAAGGGAATCTGCATCGCGGACCTGCACCCCAAAGACTCCAGCATCAGGTGAGGAATTGTGGACCTCTGGCTTGCGGTAGCAGTGTACCTGAGATAATGCTAACGCTAACCTTAACCTTAACCCTAAAAGCCTAATGCTGCATTGGCTTTTCTTTGCTGGGGGGGGGGGGGGTATTCCTCAAAGTATCATCCTCTAGCGGTTATTACAGCAGAGAAAATTCTGGGCATTCTAATAGTCAGGGATGGAACTGGTATGCAGGTACGCATTCACCTTTAAAAGCGATATGTGCGTCAATTGATTGTGGTCACCCGATAACTGTATCCACAATTAGATGAACCTGGACGAGTCCTTCCTTTGATCTTGAATGTTTTAAACCATGTATGAAGAGTACCACCCAGATCTGGTAAAAATCTGGTACTTTTTACATGTAAAATGCAGATAATTTCAGGTCTGATATAATCAGCTCACCTGCTTTCCGATGTTTTTTGGGAGTTTTGGTTTTATTAACTTTTTACTGCACACATTGCAGTTTTCCCAATCTCGGCATCCTCCATGTGACCAAGAAGAACGTCCAGAAGAAGCTGGAGGAGCGCATGACGGAGGCCTACAGGATGGGCTACAACTATGGTGTTTTCATCCACCCGGAGATTGACGCCATCCAGGGGGAGGTCCGTGTGCCCAGGGAGCTTACAGGTTAGCGTCCAGCCCGGGCAGCCATGACGAATATGCTGCCGGAAACCTCGGACTTCTGCACTTAAGATGCCCGTCTGTCTGTGTCGTACCACCCAAGAGCACCAGCGGACCCTCATCTCCAGCGTGGCCGCCAGCCAGGCCCAGAAGATGGACCTGAGTGTGGTGCACTTGATGTTCACCGCCTTCCTGCCCGACAATGATGGAGGATTCTCCCGCCGGCTGGATCCCGTCATCTCCGACCCGATCTACGACAGCAGTGAGTCCGAGCCCCACCTCAGGACCGGCCAGAACCTGAAAAAAAACAGAAGTTTAGACTGTACTCCACTCATCCTCACCTTCGAAATTTATCATTTACCTCAAATGTTCTCATCGTAGCATTATGCTATTCACCTCAAATGCTCTCATCATAGCATTATGCTATTCACCTCAAATGCTCTCATCATAGCATTATGCTATTCACCTCAAATGCTCTCATCGTAGCATTATGCTATTCACCTCAAATGCTCTCATCGTAGCATTATCCTATTCACCTCAAATGCTCTCATCGAAGCATTATGCTATTCACCTCAAATGCTCTCATCGTAGCATTATGCTATTTACCTCACGAAGGCTCAAGGGTGACTTTATTTCTCCAAACAGGCTACCTTTGTTAGCTGCTGATAGCTATCGATGATACAAAAGAACTTCAGTAAAGTCTATTGGTCGTTCTAACTTTGCACACCCTGAGCTGAAAAGGCCTCCTGTGCCAATGGCTATTGGTTGGTAATTATTATCTTACCCTATGACGTTTAAGGACTCTACAGGAATTTTTTCACTCATTCAGTTATCAGCTAGGTCAGTGTTTCTTAACGTGGTCCCTAGGGATCCCCACGTCGTCCGCATTTGAACTTAAAATTCATTTAATTTCTTTTAAGTTCAATTCATCCATCCATCCATCCATTTTCCAAACCGCTTATCCTTCTGGGTCACGGGGGGTCCGGAGCCTATCCCGGAAGCTATGGGCAAGAGGCAGGGAACAACCCAGGATGGGGGGCCAGCCCATCACAGGGCGCACTCACACGGGCAATTCAGCAACTCCAATTAGCCTCAGCATGTTTTTGGACTGTGGGGGGAAACCGGAGTACCCGCAGGAAACCCCACAACAGCATGGGGAGAACATGCAAACTCCACACACATGTAACCCAGGCGGAGACTCAAACCCGGGTCCCAAAAGCAACAGTGCTAACCACTGCACCACCATGCTGCCCCCAAGTTCAATTCAGTTCAATTCAGGTCATTTATATATGGTGCATTTTCACATTACATTACTTCTAAGCACCTTTAATTGTCCCTGCCCAAAGTCCCCAGTGAGTAAGTCAGAGGTTACTGTGGCAAAGAAAAATTCCCTAGAATGAAGAAACCTTGGGAGGAACCAGATTCGGGAGGGGGGGAGCCCATCCTCCTAGGGCTGGCAAGGGAAGTCCAAAGTAACAAAGTCCCAATTTCTAAAGTAAAGTTGTCTATAGTCCAGGTATAAATGCGGAAGGTCCAGCTGATGTCAGGACAGGCAGGTGAGGAAGCTTCTTCCTTCGGCAGGATGGAGGGGGCGGGGGGTGTGGTCCAGCAACAAGCAGAGGTGGATGGCCGATATGGTCAGGCTGGGTGGGCAGGCATTGTTCTAAGTTTTGCGATATTCCTCAGAAGGAAGAAAGCTGTTTTAATTACGCTATTTATGTGAGCATTGAGAGTCAATAGTGATACCAAGAATTTTAATCACTGTGCTTAAATTGACTAGGCAGTTGTCAAGCTTTATGACATCAACAACACACTGGGGTGTCCTACGGCCCAGTAGTAACACCTCTGTTTTGTCAGGGTTTAGCAGAACAAATTTACTGGCCATCCAGCCCCTAACTTCAGCAAGGCATCCCTCACTCTGTGACAGCTGTGACAGCTCATCCGTTTTAACATATGTGTGCAGCTGTGTGTCATTTGCATAACAATAAAAACTCTGGCTATATTTCCTAATAACATCTCTAAGCCAGCATGTAGAAGGTGAAGAGTAGTTGGCCCAGGACAGAGCCTTGTGGGACACCATACCGCTCTCCGACCGATTCAGAGGAATCATTGTTCACATGGACAAACTGGTGGAGGTCAGTTAAATATGTGCAGGATCAGGACTGGCAATAAAATGTCATGGTCAGTGGTATTAAATGCTGCACCACAGGAACCTACAGGGAAATGTAACCATCATCAGCAACCATAAGCAAGTCATTCATGGCTCTAGTGCAGTTTCGGCACTGTGATGTGGTTTAAACTCTTATTGGAACATTAGAATCTGGGCTGTCTGGGGGTCCCTGAGGACTGTGTTGAGAAACACTGAGTGTAGATTGTAGACTGTTTGGTTATGTCTGATTTAGAGAAATATCGTGATAATTCACCCTTGTTTCTGCTAATTTGCTTTGAGGGATGTCTGACATACCTTAACATTGCCGGTTTCATAAATTCACCTGTGGTTTCTCCAGCTCAGATTGAAACGAGCACCGGAGCACTCTAGAGATGGCATTTTAGAGAATAAAACCACACATTGTACATGTTTCGTAGATGTTCATATGGCCGATGTTTCTTGTGATCTTCCAAAACAGTTCTCGAAATTACTGTTAACCTGAATTTCACAAAATATCCGGTGTGTTTTTTCACTACAAATCCTCTGTGGCTAATTTACCAGCTACTGTCTATTATCGCAAACAGCCTGCTTGATTTTGAGTACATTTTCCGAATTCCAGTACAGGGTTGTGGGGGTTTTGGGGAGTGGTGGGGGGGCTCGAAGCCATCCTGTCGGCAGGGTACCTGACCATCGCCAATAACACGCCAAGCACAGACGCACACACATACACACAAACTCGTGCAAAAAAAATCCCCCACAATCCTATTACCAACAAGATTCATAAAATCAATACATTTCTGTGACTCTTTGAGTCTCTAGAAAAGTTCAGAGCCAAATATTAAACGTATCTGAAATATCTGGTTGGTCCCTTTATCCTACGCAGGCATACACAGAATTAAGCAAGTGTTCCAGGACTTTCTGTGAGCACTGCATGTGCAGTTGATCCTGCGTATGTACACGTGTGTCTCTCCCTGGCAGAAGCCCCCAATGCTTCCAACCTGAAAATCGTGAGGATGGACCGCACAGCGGGGTGTGTGACGGGAGGCGAAGAGGTCTACCTGCTTTGCGACAAGGTGCAGAAAGGTAGGGTCATCCTGAAAGGCGACCAGGAGGTGCAGTTTGAGGACAGACTTTTCATGCATTTTGGAAACAGCAGCGTTAGTGAAGTCGGACATCAGAGGATTTTCATGGGTAGAGATTTGTTCAAGACAGAATGTATTTTTTATTTAAGGTCTACATTTTTCAGTAAGTAGGATCATCCCTGAAGCAGTTAGGGGTTAAAGGCCTTTATTAAGGTTCCAATGGTGAAATCACTCTGCTGGGGCTGGGATTTGAACCCTATCCGAACTCCGAACCCACTGAGTCACTTGCCACCACATGAGAAGGTATCTTAAATTTTCCAGTGGAGCGTTGTGTCGCTGTATCTAGGAGTGTTTCTAAAGAGACTGTTAGCAGGAATTATCAAAAGTTTATCAGGGTACGGGATCAGGCCCAGTATCCAGAGTAACCGGCTCTGTAAGGTAATATTTGGCAAGAGACATCCGATGAACAGCCAGTCTAAACAACACGATTAAGCTGGAAGTGGCCTCACTGCTGACAAGTACAGCCAGCATGCTAGCGAAGATGGTACCTAAGTGGGGGAGATGTCACCGACCAGTGTGGGTCTGTCACTGGCATGGGTCCGTCACCGGCTCGATGCTGCAGGCTTCCTGCCCGTCGGTTGCACATCCACCTCCCACCAGCAGTCTGCAGCGTGTCTGCACAGCTGGAGGAAGTTTCCCGGGCCAGTGTTGAGGGATTTTCCCTTCTCACCGTTCATGTAAATTCACGGGAAGGAAGTGAGTTGCAGGGCAGAGGGGAAGTGTGTAGGGCGCTGAGGTGGGGCGATTGTGCTACAGTGCAGTCAAGGACCTTTCTGGCATATTTGCAGATGAGCGTGACCCTGGTACAGGTGTATGAAGCTAAAGATTTACATCCCTGAGCCGCAAGTCTGCAAATACCTATGGAAAATCATTTTGTTTTCCAGCTAGATAATGACCCTAAGCACACCACAAGGTTATGCAGTAAGTATTATCTTGTGAACAAGGAATGAGATGGAGTTGCTGTGACAGATGTTATGACTCCGTGAGGTGAGTTGGATCAAATAGTGACAGCAAGGTAGTCATGCATGTGCTCAGAACTTGCAGAAATTCTTTCAAGACTGTTGGAGAGGCATTCCAGGTGGCTACATTTGGAAGCTTGTTGAAATAATGCCAAGAGTCTGCAATACTGTATTGAAAGGCAAAATGGGGCTATTTTGAAATCTAAAATTTGAGTAAAGATGTTGAACATTTACCTCGGTTGTTGCAAAACTCGATACGTATCACTTCACTGCCTCAAGGCATTTAAAGGTGGCTGTATACCCCAACGACCTCTGGACAAAGTGAAAGCAAACCGATTGGCCCAAATGGTCTCATACTGTATGTAAAATGACGGCATCACCTTGTTTACTCTGTCACACCATAACTCCAGAGGGTGCAGGATGCATTCGCTATAGCAGATCCATATACAAAGCAATAAGTGTATTGTGGCGAGTGCGAGCCTCGTTTTAATAAAGAATTTTATTAACAATCACTATTAGTCTAATACTAGCAGTAGCACGGACAAGGAAACCAACATTCTACGTCATTCATGGTTAAACACTAACAAAACACACGTATTCCCCGGGCAAACAGTGCACGGTTACAACATTTACTATTTACAACATAAATATACAAATACACATAGTAACTTGTGTTGTTTACAGATGTGCATGGTGCTGTGCAAAGCATGCTGGTAACTGCATAATTAGTCCCGCTGACCAATCCTGCGGTGTCATATTTATGTCGGCCTATCGTGGACAGTGGGTGGGATCAGAAGAAATGGAAAACTTTGCCTTGGGGACCCTGCACAGGTGTGCCGAAATGTCGATCACGGAGGAGATTGTGGCACGCGTGTATTTCATTTGAAGTATACGGCTACATTTACTATAAGGCAAATTATGTAGAGACAAATGCATTAATGGCAGGTGTGTGCAGACTTGTGAAAAATGTATGTTTATGTCTAGTTACATATCACAGTCATTGTGATTTTTTTTTAAGCTCACAACTCTGCATACTAATCACCAGAAACCTGGAGTCAAGATTGCAAGAATTACAATAATTGCAATGATTACTCGAGTGCAATTTGATATAGATCAGATTATGTGCTTTGAAATTGGGTTTTGCATTTATAACAGGAAACTGTATCTGCAGAACCCTTAGCGATATTATCTTCAGGCAGAATTTACCATCTTCCCACAGATACATTTTTCCACACATACCAATTAGACATTTTTGAACATCCATGAAAACCTTTCAGCACTTATGTTGTGCCACGGAATACAGTTTTTCCAAAATTGTTCTCTGGTGACTACACAGAAGGTATATGAACTTGGGTTGGTCTAAAAAGTCCAGAAGTGGTTTTACAAGCCCATTTCCAACCCATAATTCGGCCCTAGAATGAAACAGGCTGTATTCTGTTATTTGATGGGCTCATTAATATATAATTGTGAGCTCTGAGTAGCTGCTTTTCAGTGAAGCCCTTCGGTGGCATACAAAGAACCAGCATAGATCACTACAGGTGAGGTCAAACATGAAGCATTTAGGTGGCAAACCCTTATTGAGTTGAGCCAGTGTGGGAGAAGGAATCAGACGACGAGCAACAACCATCTGAGTAATTAGTTTTGTAGTCATTTAATGTTTCCTGGAACAATTTGCCGCTTGTAACTTTAATAGTCCCATTTCAGCCAGCAGTGTTAGGATAATCATAGCTTTGTTCTCAGCATTGTAACAAGAACATTGAAATTATTTTTCATCTCACACCACTAATGATTTTATGATGCTGGCTTCTTCATGCAAGTTTTATCAAGAACTCCAAGCAGCAAGCTGAGGAGTTTGTTAATGTAATGTTGTGGAAGGAATTCTGAGGTTTTTTTTTACTGTAGTGTCGATTAGATATTTATTTAGCAATGTTAATGACTTACATAGTTAGAGCCATGCAACTGAATGGTTCCAACTATGTTAGCTGCTAACGTGAGCTTTTGGGAAACATACTCCTGACTTGCTTGCTAAAGATAAACATCAGCCATACATGTTGACAGTTTGGTTCCTTGGGAAGGGTATGAACAGTGCCGACATCTCGAACATCCTGCCATTTTCGCCGCTGTCCTCCACTTCGTTCTTCACAAGACCTGCAGAACTGTTGAAGTGCGAATGCGCATGTCCATTGAGCTGGAAAGTGGGCTGGCATGCGTAAAGTTTGGGGGCGTGGCTAAGACTGTTACATAACAGTCTACGAATTTCAAAACAGCCTGCAGATTTTCATTCTTTGGCACCCTTAGTAAACTTACAGGTGTTGGTCGGTGTTTTTAGATCAGAAAATTTTTAGATAAGCAGAAAATTGAAGAGCATAAATGGTCAATCTTGCAGGACCTGACGCACACAGATGTGGGCTTAGCATGTGCATGATGGTATGGCATGAATGCACTGCATGATTCCCAGGAAACTATATGGCTGTGAATCCGGGGGTGTCCTGCACCGTTTTACTGGGAAAGGCCGGAAACCTTCAGCGTCAAAGGGTGAAAGCAGGCATCTGGGGATCTGAGCCCGGGCCGCCATGTGCAATGGGTCGTCCCTCCAGGCCTCGCTAATTCCCCTCGAGGTTTAGGGAACCGCTGGCCAGACAGAGTGGGACGCCCGTGAAGACTGTAGCGGGGGTGAGGAGTATTTCCCTTTGATGCTTCGTCTCTGTCTCCGTGGGCAGACGACATCCAGGTGCGGTTCTACGAAGACGACGACTCAGGGCTGATGTGGGAGGACTTCGGGGACTTCTCCCCCACCGACGTCCACCGGCAGGTATGTCGCACAGGTGCCTGAAGCTATGAAAGCAGCATTGTCTGTAAAAGCTGCGCGATGTGTCTAAGCTGTCACCTTTCTTAGTGCTTTCCTTTATAATCTCCCTTTTCTCCCATCTACATTTCTCTCAGTTCGCTATAGTCTTCAAGACCCCCAAGTACCGAGACCTGAACCTGCAGAGGCCCATCTCTGTGTTCGTGCAGCTCAAAAGGAAATCGGACAATGAGACCAGCGAGCCGAAGCCCTTCACCTACCACCCGCAGGTCATAGGTATGGCCGGGTCCAGCAGACCCTGCCCGTATCCACCGGCTGTCTGTGCTCCTGACACTGTGACAGTCTGGGTTTTTTAGTAAAGATGGTCATTTCATGGTTACACTCATTCTTCCATATACTGTAGATAAAGAAGAGGTGCAGAGGAAGAAACAGAAGACCCTCCCCAACTTCCAGGACTATGGGAACCCAGGAAACGGAGGGGGTGGTAGGCTGTACAGAGGAGGTGGGGCTGGCCCCGCCGCTGGTGGAGGTCCGGCTGGAGGAACAGGTAGCTGGATCTGAAATTTCTTTCAAGTCATGGGAGACATCGCAATCCTTGAATCTGAAAGGAGGAGACAAAGGTCTAAGAACATGTTCTCATGGAATTATAGAGCATTATGCAAACCCGATATCTCCTTAACCTGACTGTGACTTCCTGCACCCGCCTGGAATCCCAGGATGACACCTCACTGAAGGCGGTCAATGCCTTTTGAAGCTGCCCATGTGTGCAGTAATGCAGCTGCATTTGCCTTCCAGGTCATGTCTTCTATCAGGGTTACTCGAGCTACAACAGCTACGGCAATGGCTATGCCTTCTCCAACGGTTCAGGTGGGGCCGGGGGCACTGGGGGCGCTGCCGGGAACGGCTTGAAGCACGGTGAGAAAAAGGGCACTGCTAGATCTCCTTCTGAGATGGTTGCCAATTTTGAGTTTCTGATGCTTGTTTTGATTGTGTTTGGCAAATGTAATGTCACTGAATTGTGAACTGGTTGTCATGGAGGAAGAGGGTGTCTGCCTCACCCACTTTGCCTCTCCAAGGACAGGCTTGTGATTGATGTCCCTTTGCGACAGCCTGTCACGGTCCTGAAGGCAGCACCGGAGACAACAGCAACAGTAATCCCGAAGATAATCCGGGGGCGGGATCAAAAGAGGGAAGCCACAGCAGGTCGACAGGGACTGAGAGCAGGCATGGTGAGAAGCAGAGGCGGGCCATGATGGGGTCCAGGCTGGGGCTTGAAGCTAGCGCAGTCGCTGCACCCCCCGAGAAAAACCACAGTGCCGGTAAATTGAACCAGAACTCTGCAATGTCCCCGATGGCACTTCCTGTATGTTTTTTAATTCCAGTGGACGCTGCATCGCTTAGCGAGCCTGCAGTTCCTTTGGCGACCTTTGAGTAAAGTGTGTGAGTGGTAGCGAAACAGGAGCCCCCTTGCAGATTTTGTCAGCTCCAGTTGTCATTTTCTTATGCACAGTGGCTTACTGGGTATAGGTGTTGCCTCACATGCCAAGGGCGGGGGGTTTAAATCCCGCCCCTAGCTCTATGTGCGTAGAGTTTGCTTGCCCTCCCCATGTTACGTGGGTTTCCTTTAGGTTCTCCAGCTTTATAACTGGCATCTCTAAACAGCCAATGCGTAAATACTTATGGCATTCTACTGAGAGTGTGTGAGGCAGCTCCATGCTGCCTGAGAGAGGCTCCAAGCCCCTCCACACCCCTCCCCACCACGTGTTTCTCTGTGGCTGCCATTTGTCAACAGCAACATTCAAGTAGATGTTACATTAGATTAACGCCTGATGAGTCGTTTCCTAACACATCAATGACATTTTCACAGTGTGGGTCAGTGGTTCCCTCTCTCGTGCAGGGCTCATGTCTGTCATTCTGTGTCCAAGGCTTTACCATGGAAGCCTATGTGTTACAGTGCTAGCCCGTTAAAATCGAGGAACACTGAACGGAGCCAGGTAGTATCCTTCCTTTACAGGGGGAAATACGCTATTGTTCTACATCATTTCCTCCTCCAGGGATATATATGGGGTGATTGGCCCCCTCCCCTGTCATTCCCTGATTCAAAACGTGTCATTGGCTAACAATAAGGTTGGTCCTTCAGTACAAAATTAAGGCCCCCTCTTATGCCCCCCGACTTAAGTCCCTGCTTCTTCGCCCCTCCCTGACTGACTTTCCCTACTGAACGATATGGGCGTGGCATCACTGGCACCTCCCTCATACGTCCCCTCCCCTTCCTCCAGGTGCAAGCCACCGCACCCCCCACTGCAGAAAAAAGCCACATTGCATAGCAGAGATGGGTGATGAGGAAGCCAATCCCCTGTGGGCCACCCCAGCCGAGACGGTGAGGTTCACTAATCAGGGCACTGTGCTGGGTGGGTGATGTCACCGTTACTAGTGAAAAGTGACTAACAAGGCCTGGGAGGAGCACTTCCGAGATGACAGCACCGCTGAGTAAACACTGCCGGCCTTCATTAGCATGGGCTCATCACTCCCTTTTTGGTGAGAGAGTGACTTCTATCCAGACCAAAACCACTCCCCTTTTTTTTTCTCTACAGCAGCTGGCAAATCAATAACCACTAATTCTGTTGTCCATCCCTCTGTCTCCGCCCATATAACCATCTGCTGCTCATGTCCTGTGCTAAAGCACATCATTTTGCTTATGAATAGTACTATGCAAGTCTTTAGATGAAATGTTTGACTGATCTAGTTAGTAAGTGCTAATTGCTAACAAATGCTCTTTGTCTAAGAATTTTGCACAGTTCTGTATATAATTTATGTTGATTGTCTTTGTTTGTTTTACATAACACCCTGAAGTAAATTCCTCACGTGTAAAACTACTTTGCTGCTTCTCCTCCATGTTACATGCTACAATGCCCAACTCATCTTCCCACGATTTTCCCCCTTTTGTTGCCCATAGCTATGCGACACCCCGATCGAGGCTTCCTGCTCCCCCATGACACGTCCAGAAGGTAACCCCACTCGCCAATGTCATTAGCATTAGCGCTAGCATCCTTCGGGCATGTATGTGGCGGATGCTGACATCCCGTGGCCTTCAGTGAACCGTGCTGTGTCCTCGCAGGCTCCACAAGGCTGTCGGGGGCGGAGCCCCGACAACGTGAGCTGAGCTGGGAGAAGCTGGTTGGCCATGAAGGGCAGATTGTCCCGCCCTCGCCAGCAGGGGCGCAACGAGGTCGCTGTAAGGTACGGCGTCCTGCCCAACCCCTGAAATGAGACCTCTATCCATATGCATGACATCAGTCTTAGTACTCTTCAACTCTTATGCATCTCGACTAACTCCCCACCACCACACCCGCCCGCCGCTATCTGCTCAAAATCTATACATGGGCTGACGTTGCCGAGTAAACCAGCAAACATCAACTCACTCATTTCACTTTTTGGTTTATGTTCAACTTTGGCCAAGTCGTACGGTAGAAATTGTACAGGATAATAGAGTAGCAGGTGCTTTTCTCAGCGCTATCGCTAACCTGTGACAGTGCCCTGACTCATATGTGTGGGATGCACAGGGGTTCATGGCGTTTCTAAGGCTGCGGCTTTGAGTTCCTGCTGGGGTGGCATGGTGACTGCTTCTCTTGACTGTAGGTGTCCCATGATACTCAGGGGGAGCTTCTGAGGGCTCTTGGGACGGCTGGGATTAGGCTGGCACTCAACACCCTGCAGAAGGTCATTTTCCAGGTATTCTGGACCACCTGGAATTTGTCAGCACCCTCTGATTTCAACCAGATCACAGGTAACAGAAAAGCGACATAATCTAGGTGATTTTTTTCTATTCTCCTTCTATCCTATAAAAATTCACTTGTCTTGGATTATACTGCTGCACTTGTTTCTTAGAGTAAAATATATCTTCGAATGGTAACACAGCAGTTACACGCAAATCAGCCTTCGATTACGAGTCTGGTTTGTTGACTAACAAGCCCCCTGCTGGCCATCAGCAGTATTATTGTCCTTTGGATTTCGCTAATGCCTGTAAATTCCTGTGAGAATAAGATTTGATTGTTGCACCGCAGGGGCGGCATGGTGGTGCAGTGGTTAGCACTGTTGCCTCACACCTCTGGGACCCGGGTTCGAGTCCCCGCCTGGGT